>JAMKPZ010000263.1:0-74630 GCA_024699675.1 Amphibolis antarctica
GAACATGAAGACTTAATTACTTTGACAACAAAGCCGACACTTTTGTTCTCTACCTCAATTGAAATTCAGGTGTCTGCAAGTTATACAAGGAACATTTTCTCTGTATTCCAAGATGAAATGAGAAAAGGATTGACGTATCTTAATAATAAAAAAAGCAAAGTAGGTATGCAATATTATTTTAAAGTTTGGAATCCAATGATGTCAACAAAACCTAAAATAGTTAGTTTGAATATGGAGACCAATTATGACGTATGTTGTTCATGCAAGAAATTTGAAAATGAAGATCTTCTTTGTCATCATATCTTTTCTGTATTATGGAAGAAACAGATCACCCATGTACCAAGCAAATATATATTACATAGATGACAATTCATTGCAGATACCACAATAGCACTATTGATGGACCACCAAATCATGTTGATGGGTATGTTTATTATATTCATCAAAGAATTTTATTTCCACAATTGATGCTGATAAAACATGTTTTTGTATTTGTCACAGGTTTACTCCTCTCATGAGATGGGACTTACGGTCTAGTGCATTCAAATTGGTGGACATTGCTTTCACTTCAACAGAACAGTACGCATTAGTGAAATCAACTTTTGATGATTTGTTGAAGAGAATCAGTGCATTATGTGTGCAGTGTACACAAGATGATCAAAGTGGAAATAACCCCACTACAATTGATTTACCAACTGGTTTTGTGGTGTATGATCCATCTACATCAAGAAAAACCAAAGGAAGACTTACCCATTCTCAATGGCTAAAAGCTTCCATTGAAGAAATTAACACCCATAAGAAGGGAAGGATGTGTCATGGGTGTGGGGAACTAGGTCATTACATAACTACTTGCCTAAAACAGGGAAGATGATGCTTAAAGAGGAGTATGACACAAGCATGCTTACATTACATGTAACTATTTTAGTCAAATAAACTGATGTAATATATTGAAATAATGAAATTCGTTCAAATCAGGACTTGTGTTTGGTGACATATATGTTTAGTTTTGTAGTCATAAAAAATGTGGAGATTGTTACAAATAATGTTCTCTGATTAATTATCCTTATTGTTTTGATGAAGAATTTAATGTTAATGTTCTATAACAAAACTTATTGTTATCATTTAAGTATGTTTACTACACATAGATTAACATAAAGCTTCAAGAGTAACCCTGCTATCGTTGTAGAAAACTGTGAAAGTGGATTTCCAACATTTAAATAAGGCAGAAATACCGTAGAAATAAAGTAGCGACGGACAAAAGTACCATTTACAGACCCGTGTATAAACGGTACTTCCATGACTTCTTCAAGTGATTGTTAAAATGTTAGTCTTTTAATACAATCGTCCGGTCGTTTACCACAAAACTTCGGTTTTCTCATCACGTGTGAACTAAAAATTGCACGTGACATCTAAACTATACCCCTTCGAATATTAAGTTGACGGCCACACTGTACAACGCACGCGATTAACTTAAAAAGTCACGTGTGAATGTTAAAACACCAGTCTTTTAATACAATCATCCGGTCGTTTACCATAAAACGCCGATTCTCTCATCACGTGTGAACTAAAAATTGCACGTGACATCTAAACTATACCCCTTCGAATATTAAGTTGACGGCCACGCTGTACAACGCACACGACTAACTTAAAAAGTCATGTGTGAATGTTAAAACACCGGTCTTTTAATACAATTGTCCGGCTGTTTACCATAAAACGCTGATTCTCTCATCACGTGTGAACTTAATATTTCACGTGACATTTTATGGTGGACTTTTGTTTCAATTAATTAGATTTGAATTAAAAATGATTTTGATAAAATAATTAAAAACACTTAAACTGGATCGAATGGGTATAGTTTTAAATAATTTAGCATTAACTGAAATAATATGTCCAGTACGTTGAATTAATAAGTAAATAGATAATTTTCAAATATAATTACGACTGTTAAATTACCATCATATCATGATTAAACATTAATTAAGTATTCATCATCAAAACATAATAGTCTCAGTGAGATACCCGTAAAACGTCTAACTACTACTCACACTCCATGTGTACTTTACAAAGCACGCGCCTAACTTAAAAAGTCACGTGTGAATGTTAAAACGCCGATCTTTTAATACAATCTTCCAGCTGTTTACCATAAAACGCTGATTCTCTCATCACGTGCGAACTTAATATTTCACGTGACATGTAAACTATACCCCTTCGAATATTAAGTTGATGGCCACATTGTACAATGCACGCGCCTAACTTAAAAAATCACGTGTGAATGTTAAAACATCGGTCTTTCAATACAATCGTCCGGCCGTTTACCATAAAACGTCGATTCTCTCATTACGTGTAAACTTAATATTTCACGTGACATGTAAACTATACCCCTTCGAATATTAAGTTGACGGCCACACTGTAAAATGCATGCAACTAACTTAAAAAGTCACGTGTAAATGTTAAAACGCCAGTCTTTTAATACAATCATCTGGCCATTTACCATAAAATATCGACATTATATGTTGTGAAGAATGTCACAAGTGAGAGGAAATTAATATTGAAAAATACAGTTTGCCAGGTGTTCATATAGACAAGGACATTTAGGTGCACCCACCCAATTTAAAATAAAAAAATACTTGTACACATAAAATAAGCTATAAATGAAGGAGTGTATTAGAATAATCCTATATTAATTGATAATATGAAGACTAAAACTTAAGGCTGATATATAATGAATCCCTCCATTTAATGTCAACGAATTAGAATTTCACATAGACCATATATCTCACATACTTAAAATTGGATGTTGATCATAAAATCTTATATTGGACTAAGTGAATAATAACGACGGTTAGGTAGAAGTGGGGGTGGGATTAATTAATTAATTGTTTCAAAGTTGAGTTTTGAGGTAGAGTTTTGAGTGGAGTTGTGAGTGTTCATGGAAAATTTCCTTAGACAAAGTTGTAAACTTGTTGGGAAAGAGTGCATACATATATTTCTCTTGCTATAGCCAGCTATAACTAACCCTAACCAATGAGAGGGCATAATTGTCAAATCAGGTAATTTTTTTAACAGTGCCATTAACTTTAGTTTCTGTTGGAAATATATGTGCATAAGTTGAGTGACACCAAATTGTGTTGCCTTGAGGTTGTGTGTGCTGAAATATATGAACTTTAATTAGCATGCATCTAGTTCCACATGTTTACTGGGCATACACCTTTAATTTGAAAATTGAGCAGGCAGGATGTCCAATCACTCCTCAGTCTACATCCAGTTGTTGTTTCCTAAATAGAGATATATATAAGAAATGATCGATACCATGTCCAGCTTGATCATATTTAATCTATATTTGGGGCTAATCATTATCCACCAGTTGCCTCAACTACTGCTGAAGTGAGACGGATATATCTTATTCATTCTATGACTGGTTTAAATCTGATCGACATTTACTTATACTACAAATGTAACCATGCATTGTTACCATATATATTTTCGTTGCTGTCTAAACTTTGTTACACAGAGCTGTTTGTTTCAGACTATAAATCAAATAAATGTAATCCCACATGTGATCTAGATCTAACATGCATGCTACAGTCTGATCCAAATGATGCCTAGGTAAAAGAGCTTCATTTGCATTAATTTCAAACCCACTACTTCATGCTACGATTACCATGGCGTCTTAGACTTGACTATTCTTCTAATTTACAGTAAAATATGATGACAGGTACACATTTATATCATATATTATATATAACATACAATGATTGATTTAATAAAATTATCACAAAATTAATACTTATATTTTAATAATAGTCCTTATAAAAGATGTCACTTGACTGAAATATTTGTCATGATAGTTATAAAAAATTTGGCAAACTATTAATTTGTTTATGAGCCAAATTAATAATTGTAGCCAGTTAACGTGTAGCTAGTTCACTCTGTGTAAATAAGAGGAAAATAAACTCCATTTTATAAGCATAACTATAAACTATTCACACTTTCATATGTACCTCCATGAAAGTACTGCAGCACATATACATTAATTTGCCTTTCTCAATTAATCAACGGAGAAAGATCGATCATCACACTGTTCTCTAGCTACATATATGATCGATTTGTTTCATTATTTTAATTTATAGCACTTGCTCTTTAATTTATGGAATATTAATCGTAGGTAGATATTTTGAGACTCTATGTATATATATATATATACATTACAAGAAAGTTACCTTATAGTAATGGATTGATGTAAAATTTCATTCGTTATTATAGATGACTTATAGTAACAAATTATTCAATTTTTCATTATAGGTGTCAATTATCTGTCAAAGTGTCAATATATATTGTAAGTGGTGGGGATTTCATCAAAGTTCTATGTTCATGTGTACTTGTGTGTGTGTTGGAAATGGTCGAATAAATGAGTTGAAAATTTATAATAAATTTGGCATTTGCAAAATATATATTAGCATGCATCTTTTCCTAGCTTATTTGCTTTCTTATATATATATATATATATATGGGAATGAATTCTCTAGTGGTGTCACTACAATGTCATTTCTAATGGTATCACTTTTAAATGATCTAGATTAAATTTGGCTAACCATATGAACTTACTCTATATAGTTAAGCCATAATTCAACGAAATACTGTACATGTGGGAAAATCTTATAAACACGTGGTTCACATACTTAAGCCGTAACTATATAGACTTATTTCGTATAGTTAGCTAAATTTAATCTAGATCGTTCAAAAGTGACACCACTAGAGATGGTCATTTCCCTATATATATATATATATAATTTTCTAGCCCACTTTTTAGCACTATTAATTTATCATATATTTCCATTAGATCACCATGGGTCCCTGATCTAAACCTTTTAAATACTAAAATAAATGTATGAGTACCATTGAAATTTTGATTCAAAATCAAAATCATATATATAATTTTAAGTTCAATTTCTATTTTAACTAATGCTTCCACTTGCTCGTGTCTTTAATTATTTATATGCATATATATGAGTGGATGCATGTGTGTGAATCTATGTTAATTAAATTCTGCCATAAAAGCAATTGATAATAAATAAAAAGATTCATTATCACGTAAGTTCATATTCAAGCTATTCTAACATATATGACTTGTTCATCTTGTAATATATATATATATATTCTAATTATAAGTCTATACAATGAATGAGGATACATAATTTGTGGTTATATATATATATCAGCTCCCAGCAGATAATACATAGCGTACAGTGTTGTATTCTATATATGTAGAAAAAATCTCTCACAGAAAAGTTTTTCTTTTTTCTTTTTTCTTTTTAATGGGTGATTCCACCTATATATAAATTAATTTATTAGAGATACGTTATGCATTATAGGTACGTGCCTACAGTAAAACAGAACCCATAATTCTACGTACGTACCTTGATGGAAGATGCATTTAGCAGTAGTTTGAACCTAGAATGATGAAGCCAACAGCAGTCCACACGCAATCCCACTCCAGAGATGAATACACATACAAAAGGAAACAAAACCACGACAGGGTTCTTATAATTAATTAAATGTAGGCTCCCAGTTCCATGAGAGATTTTGATGGAAGCCCACACAGAGGTCTTGTTTGTTTTGATTTTACTTATTGTAAAGTTAACTTTGAAAATTATAATAAATTGAAGTTAAAAATAGTAAAATAAATAAAGTTAAGTTTCACAGTAAATAGTATGATGAGAATTTATATAACAATAATGATACATGAAAACTTGTACGACTTCACAATAGGTAAAGTCAAAACAAACAATACCTAAGGTGGCTGATGGTTTCTTGCTGATTGTTTCAGGCATGTGAGATTTGGATGTGCCCTGGAAGAAGCCGAGGACGTCAGAGGTGGCTGGTGGATTACTGGTGTATATATATACACACACACGTGGTGCACGCATGATCAGCATCTATATGTAATTAATTGAATTAAAGGATTAGATCGGCACATGCATGTTGTGGAATCGTCCAGCAATCAATCATGCACGGTACGTATCCATATATAATGATAGATATTAATTATTCACCAATACTCAAACGCGCAATAGCCTTTAATTTCTTTCTCAAAAACTGTATACGTACATGTGTTCATTTATATATACAAGTAGGTTTGGTTGCATATATCTATTTATTTCCATCCAAACTTTGTTCTAATCTGATACCTTGACCTCAATCCAGTTTTGTCGACTTTTTTTCTTTTATTAGAAGTCTCTGGTCTAATAGAAAAAGATACAACACGAAAACCTTGCAACAAATAAAAAAAAAGACAAACAAAAACAAACTGAGGGTAAAAGCAATAAATGGCTAAAGAAATAACAAAGAGACAAAAATAGGTAAACATGAAACCTAAAGGAACAAAAAGAGAGGAAACCCACCAAGGGAGAGAAGGAATCGATTGTTAGGATTGTGTGGAGACTGCCTTGATTGCAATGCAAATGAACTGGGGTTATAGGTGTTACTAAGTGTAAGGAAGGGTACTATAGGATTCCAGAAGTTCTAAATGAAGCCTAGTGTCTCGCCTACACATCACTTGTGAATAAATTCTTATAAAAAAAATGTGTATGCAAAATATTTTAATTTCACTGTAAGTGTACAAGTTTAGATGTAATTAATGTGCAAATATGAGTTTGTCTATAGAGATTAATTTTGATTGGTGTTTAGTTAAATTGGTGTATTTAATTAATGGAACAAGTAATTATATTTCTTTTAAACAATGTCATAGTTGCTTCGTTCCAATTAATCGCTAAAATGCTCTTTAAACACTTATTATACTTGTACCTTCTAAAGAATTTTCATCAACTTTAATTCCTTCAACACTTAGAATATTTTGATTTTTAAAATTAGTCTTTTAGTAAATGATTTGAATTTCGTACTAAAAGACTCTATCAAGTGAGTTTTACTTCCAAATATTTAATTCTTCTTAAGTCTTAACATTATACACTTCAATTTGCATGTAATTTAACTTTTAACGCTGAAAATACACTAAACCAGCAAGATAGCTCGTGGGTAAACGTCTCTACCCGTGAACTTACTCATGGGACGTGCAATAAAAGTGAGTTTCAAATGTTTAAATAGTACAATTCGAATTAGCTGAAACTTCTAAAAGTTGTTTGCTTATATTTTTGGTCTTTTTAATTATCTTAAAACACAACAGACAACATAAAACATGAAACACAACACATTACGAAAAACTTGTAGAAATGAAATGCAACATTCAACATTAAATCAAACATGAAATCATTCTCTAAATATCGTAATAGAGTTGGTAAGATAGGTGTTTGTAAAATTGAGTGAAAATATAAAGGGAAGGTAAAAATAAAGGAAAAAGGAAAAGGAAAGAACACCTAATGCTCTACTGTAATTTCTTCTTTCGAAACTTGCTCAGGCTGAGAACTTCTCTTTGTCTTTACTTTCGGTCCACCAGGTCGTCAATCTGGCAAGCCTTCCTTTCGACCTTGAAATGAGATTTTAGATGTCACTTTGCAATTACACTAAGGAACAGAGGAGGAAGTAGCTGGTGCCGAGAGTCTCTCCTTCAAGGATACGCTTAGGTTGAGAAAAGAACAACAAACACACCAAGGAATTAATTGGAGAAGAGGAGGTCGCCAATCCCCCCTTGGAAGAAGTGAATGGGTGAAAATGGTAGATGGAGAAGATGGAGAATGCCCTGTGAATGGTACTTCGAGTAAGAAGAAGGGGGGTGTGGTTTCATAGCTATGTGACTGTTTTATAGGTTGAGGGGCTAGCAATTCATGAGCTAGCAGTTAGCAAGGATGTGGTGCACATCTGGACATATGAGATTGTTCTATGCAAGCTCACTTCTTTGCCTTGTCCATCCACATTCTCCATGGTTGAGCTTCAGCTAAATTGAATTTCTCAATTCTACTCTTATACAAATTTCCCTATAATTACTCATCGAATTTCCCTGCAAATACTCATTAAGGAATACCTATCGTGAAGCACATCATATTACAGGAGAAATAATTCATCATATTTAAACTTTCATTATAATTGTAATCGCTATTACATTAATGAAATTCATCACATAAAATAAATAGGACATAGGCTCGCGGGTAACCTAGTTTACCCACAAGTAAGTTCATGGTTTAATGGGTCAATCCGTGGACTCTACACTTAGACATAAATCACAATTTTTTCTATGAATAAATAAATTTACCAGCAACCTAAAGAGTCAATTATCAATCATTCATTCCCTTTTCAGTAGGTAATCACCACAAATATCATTTACGACTTAAAACTTAATTAATGCATCATTAAAGTGAATAAACATGCATAATGCTCAAAAGTATAGTTAACATTGTAATCATCATTACTCAATACAAAATGTAACTAAAACTCATTAAAACACATGAATTAATATCTATAAAATGCACACTTTTGAGTTTAAACAAGTTCCACATACTTAAGTTTTGCTAGTCCCTTAGCAAAATACTAAAATAAGACTATAAAAACTGTGAAAGTAATAAAGACTACTAAATAAAATTAACTAAAACTATACTAGGCCACTTTCGTAGGGAACACGACTACACTTAGCAGGTGCAGTAAGCCTTTAAACCCCTAGATTACCCTAGTGGCGGAGTTGTGTCTCCAAAGGGTTTTCAGTGGATACACCCACAAAGACCAAAGAAATAAAAAGAGAGAGAGAGAGAGAGAAGGGAAACAGAACCAACCAAAGGATCATTTGAATCACTTGTTGCTATAAAAATTTCAAGGGAATGAGGTGGCTCAGTCTTACAACACTCCCTCTCATTACCCTTAAATTGAATAGACTCACTTTAAAATGTGAACAAGAAGTCACCTATTCATAAGAACCATCTGTCTTGTATAAACAAGAGGAATTCACACATTCACTACTCTCAATTAGGAATTAAATCATTAAAATAGGCACACATCTTACCAACAAAAAAGGGTAATTTAAGATATTCCCTTCCTTTCTAAGATATTGGAAAATGTTTTGGCCAGTAGACAAGGGATAAGACACTTAATACATCATTACTCAAAATGTTAATTTGTTGATATGATATCATTCCACTTCATTCTCATATCCCAAGTGACTTCAAATATTTCCCTTTTTCTACCCATATTGACATTGATCCCTTGAATTTTTTTTTTGATTCTTTTTTTTCTTTCTTTCCTTTTTTTTCTTGATTTCTATTTTCTTTTCTTTTTTTCTTTTTCATTTCTTTTTTTTTTCATAATAACACAAAGTAAATGACATAACTAGCATTGCATTCTTAAAACTAATAAATGACCATTAATCAATTAATTTCACCACCTTATATCTCCATAACCTAATTCCCAAATGAACTCCATGGTATATTAAAACTCATACCCTTGCTACCTTCCTTCGCATATCCTCTAACTCAAAGAAGTTTGGGAGATACCTTAGGATAATGCTCACCAGAATGGAAAATTTTTCATATCATGATCATTTTTATGGTAGCACTTGGCATAGGTTTATCTCTCCACACAAACAGAGTAATAAGAAAGGAAAATGATTCACTTTAGAAAAACTAGGTTAACAAGGCATTAATTCAAATGAAACAGAGAGATTCAACCTATTGCATAATTTAATTTGAAATCCATCTCCTCTAAGGGCAATAGTAACACTTATATTTTTAATTTAACTTTAATCTCCACTTTAAAGTAGTTTGAATGTTCATGTCTCATTTGTATTTAATTTTAAATTTCAAGGGGAAAGACCTATGGTAGGAGCAATTGTTCCTATAATAGACCTCTAGAATTTTGAAGGGGTAGATCAGACCATTCATGAAGCAATACTCTTTGCTTCAAAAGAGGGTCAAGTAACAATTTTAAATTAACTTCCCTTTCAGTTTTGTTTTATTTATAAGTAATCATGACTTAATTTTAACTTTCTTTTTCTTATGTATGTATGTGTATCTTATAGCATGCCCCAATAGAGGAGATTGTCTCCTCTAAGGGAGAAGAAAAGGAAGGAGGGACTACTGACAGTCCTCCTATTCCATACCCAACAGAAGGGGATCTAGGGCAGTTAGAGTTTACTACCGAGAAGACAACTAAACCAAGTGGAGTGGAAAATAGAGAAATAGTGGTTTACTCTCCACCCACTGAATAGAGTGCAGGAGCTGCAGAACCTTTAGCACCATCCTCTCCTCAATTTATAGAACCAGCCTAGCAAGAAGAAGTTAATTCAATTATTTTTAGAAATGCTGAGGCTTAGGATTGATTTTAGCAGATCAAAGGTTTTGATATCTTGTTTAGCAAGCCAATAGACTTTGATTTCATGGATGAAATTAAGGAATTGCTGGATTTTCAAGGGCTGCTAAAGGTTATCCCAAGGTCAAGTAAAAATTTTAAAGTTGAAAATTTAGTACCGGCCTTCTATGCCAATTTGCATCAAGAGGATGGGGTGCATGTTAGTAATGTAACACAGGTAAACATTCATTTAATACCTAAATTTGTGTATGAAAGCCTAGGGTTAAGAAATGAGGGTGTAAATATCCTAGAATCCTCTACAATGGTTGAATGGTCAGAACAAGACATGAATAACCATTAACCCTCGAATCAATTTGTTCAATAGGCTGAAATACATGAATGGTAAAACTCATATGGTTGCATTAATATTGATTAGAACTATTTACCAAAGATTTGGACATGATTTGTAACTGTCCATCTTTGTGAAAATTGCAACCTATGCAATATTAAACAAAATTCAGGTGAATTGGTAGAAGATATTTATCTCTAAGATCACCAACATAAAGAAGATGTTATTTTATGGTGATCTTATCTATCAGTTGGTGTCAAGCTCTTCTGATTTATCTTACTGGGCAGTGAAGAAGTTGAAATCCAGGGTGCTAACTGTCAAGGATTTGAAACAATTCTCAAGAGAAGACAACTTGGCACCTCAAATCCGCAATGAGCCATCCACTTCACAGTAGAGAGGGTCAACCTCTATATTAGAAAAGATGGACACTGTGCTAAAAAAGATTGCAGCTCTAGAGGAAGAAGTAGCAACACTTAAATCTAGACTTCCTAAGCATTAATTGTAATCTCCCTTCATTCTTATATGTAATTAAAACATTTGGAGAGACAACTCTCCCATGATGTAAACATTTTAATGTTTAATGCAAGTGTTTTAAATTTTAATTTTGTGTGTTTACATTTGTATATGTTTTGTGGTTTGTTTCCTTCTAAAACTTTTCATTCAATAGTTCGATGGAGAAGTATCCATAAAAATCGTTCAAATTAAACCATTATAGTGAAATTAATTTTTATGAACACACTTTGTTATAATCGTGCATGTTCTGTGGGTTGCCTTCTTCTCAAATTTTCCATTATTTAGCAATCCACCAAATTGTATTTATCTTTAAAAATCCTCTCTTAATCATTCAAATTATGAAATCACCTTTTAATCATACTTAGATGATAAACATCGTTTAGTTTCAGTAAATCCTATGCTTAAAAATAACACTTCCCAGCAAACAAAACCTTATTTGGCTCACAGGGAGAGATGGTCCATAGGTAAACTAGTTAACCTGCGAACTTACGCACGGTTTATCCCAAAAAAGTGCTTTTCTCTTTCTTCTTTTCTTTTTTTTTTCTTTTTTCAACGTAGCTCGCGCGTAAATAGGATAACCCTCGAACTAACTTCGTGGGTAAACTCGGTAACTCGCAAAGTGACTCAAGACAAAACACAGTCACTAACAATTCGAATAATTATTTTATACTGACACATTTACAACTTAAGTAAATATATTGTGTAAGTCTAAATGTTTTTCTTTTCTATTCTTTCATGTGTATATATTTATTATTTCTTTGTTTATGTTTATATTTATATTTGTTTTTGTATTTATATTATATATTTATTATTTATTTATTTATTTTATTATTATTATTATTATTATTATTTATATATATTTTTAGTACTCTTTTAATCTTCTTCTAAGTTAACAACCTCCACCTCTTTCCTATCTGAATATTTTAGAAAATATTTTAATCTTTGACCATTAACTTTAAAAATTTCATAACTTTGAGGATCCTCCAAATCTACTGCTCCGTATGGATAAACATGTTTAATAACAAATGGACCAATCCATCTAGATTTCAATTTTCCTGGGAAAGAGTGTAGTCTTGAATTATATAATAAAACTCCTTGTCCTTTTTCAAATATTCTATGTAAAACTCTTTTATCATGTCATGCTTTCATCCTTTCTTTAGTTATTTTTGAACTTTCATAGGCCATATTTCTTAATTCCTCTAACTTTACTAATTGTACTTATCTATTACTACCTACTATTTTTATACTTAAATTCAATTGCTTAAGTACCTATAGTGCTTTATGTTCTAATTCCACAGTTAAATGACAAAATTTTCCATATACTAATTTATATGGAGTTGTCTCTAATATTATTTTATAAGCTGTTCTATATGTCCAAAGAGAATCATCTAGCTTATTTGACCAATCTATCCTAGCAGTGTTTACTACTTTTTCTAAAATTCCTTTAATTTGCTTGTTAGCACTTTCAACTTGCCCACTAGTTTGCAAATGGTAAGGGGTAGCTAACTTATGCAACACTCTGTATCTTTTCAATAATTTCTCAAAGTTTTTGTTACAAAAATGAGTTCCCCTATCACTGATAATTGCTCTTGGAATACCAAATCGAGACATTATATTAGATCTTAAAAATCTCATTACTATTATAGAGTCATTAGTTTTAGTAGGGATTGCCTCTATCCATTTGGTTACATATTCTACTGCCAAAAGGATATAAACAAAACCATTTGAATTTGGAAAAGGTCCTATGAAATCTATACCCCATACATCAAAAACTTCTACCTCTTGGATAGGATTTAATGGCATCATATTTCATTTTGTAATTCGACCAACTTTTTGGCACTGAACACATTTTTTACAATATTCATACACATCTTTAAACAATGTTGGCTAATATAGGCCACTATGAAGCACCTTTAAAGCTATTTTTTTAGCTCTGAAATGTCCTCTAGTAAGTTGGTCATAACAAAATAATAACACTGATTGTGTTTCTATTTCTGGGATACATCTCCTTATAATCTGATGAGGGCATTGCTTAAACAAGTAAGGATAATCCCAAAAGAAGTTTCTAACCCTCGAAAATAATATTTTCTTGTCTAAACTCGACCAATCATGAGGTACTAAACCCATAGCCAAGTAATTAACTATATTAGCATACCATGGGCAGAAATTTAGCATAAACAATTGCTCATCTAGAAATGTATCATCTATTGGCAGATTAGAAAGAAATGAAGCATCCAACCTAGACATATGATCTGCCATAGTGTTTTCACAACCTTCCTTATCCTTAATTTCCAAGTCAAACTCTTGTAATAACAAAATCCATCTTATAAGCCTTGGTTTAGCATCTTTTTTAACTAACAAATACTTAAGTGTTGAATGATCAGTGTAAATGATAGTGTGACTGCCTATTAGATAAAACCTAATTTTTTCTAAGGCAAATACTACTACCAGAAATTATTTTTCAGTTACACTATAATTAATTTGTGTTTCATTTAATGTCTTACTAGCATAATAAATTACTCTTGGTAGTTTATCTAATTTCTAACCTAAGACTGCACCTAAAGCATAATCTGATGCATTACACATTAATTCAAAAGGTTGAGACCAATCGGGTGCATAAACTATAGGTGAAGTGGTTAGGGATTCTTTTAGAAAGTCAAAAGCTTTCGTGCATTTCTCATTAAAATCAAATTGTAAATCCTTAATTAATAATTGAGTTAAAAGTCAAGCAATTTTACTAAAGTTTTTAATAAATCTTCTATAAAAACCAGCATGTCCTAAAAATGCTCTTATATCTTTAAATGTTTTGGGAATAGGTAAATTAGATATTAATTCCACTTTTGCTTTGTCAACTTTTATACCTTCAGTAGAAATAATGTCTTAAAATTATTCCTTGTTTAACCATAAAATGGCATTTTTCTCGGTTCAATACTAACTTTTTATGTTCACATCTCTCTAACACTTTTCCTAAATTACTTAAACATTTTTCAAATGAGTTTCCATATATAGAAAAATCATCCAAAAACACTTCTAAAAATTCATCTATAAAGTCTGTGAAGATGCCTACCATACATCTTTGAAATGTAACAGGTGCATTGCATAGCCCAAAAGACATACGACTAAAGGCAAATATTCCAAAAGGACATGTAAAAGTTGTTTTCTCTTGATCCTCAAGTACAACAGGGATTTGATTATAACCTGAATAGCCATCTAGGAAACAATAATACTCATGCCCTGCCAGTTTCTCTAACATTTGATCTATAAAAAGCAATGGAAAGTGATCTTTCCTAGTTGCTACATTCAGTCTTCTGTAATCGATATAAACCCTCCAACCAGTATGAACTCTAGTTGGAACTAATTCCTTGTTATCCTTTTCTACAACTATTATCTCAAATTTCTTAGGTACTACCTACATTGGACTTACCCAAGAGCTATCAGATACAAGATAAATTATATCATTGTCTAACCATTTAAAAATTTCCTTTTTAACAACCTCGTTAATATTCAGATTTAATCTTCTCTGTGGTTGTCTAATAGGTTGAATTTTAGATTCCAGATTAATCCTATGTTGACAAATAGTTGAACTTATACCTTTTATGTCTAAAATTAAAGATTTGTTATCATTTTCGAATTTTTCTTTGTTTATGTCCATAATTTCGGTTTGCTCAAATATTTCCTCTTTTAACATTTCTTCAGTTGGTATTACACATGTTTCAACATAATCTAATTCTTCTACATCTAAATCCTCATTTATTTTAAAAGTTTTCATTAGATTAACTTTAAAATTTTTAAATTGAAGCTCTTTAAAATTTTTCTTAACTCTACTAAAAATATTCAATTCTAACTTTTGATCACCTCAAGCTAATTCCATCCAACCATTTCTACAACTTATGCAAGTATCGGTTGTAGCTAAAAATGGCCTTCCTAAAATAACTATAGCTTGATCTTGATTTATATTTGAAGCATTTGTTTCCATTACAGTAAAATTAACAGGGTAGACAAATTCCATAATCCTTACTAAAATATCTTCCACTTTTCCTAAAGGTATTCTTATGGATTTATCTGCTAGCTGAATAACTATTCTAGTAAGTTTGATATTATCCAATTTTAACTTCTCATAAATAGAATTAGGCATGACATCAATTCCAACTCCTAAGTCTATTAACACTATATTAAAATAACAATCTCTTATATGACAAGAAATAACGGGCATTCCTGGATTATTTAATTTTTCAGGTACAGGATTAATTAACAGAGAGCTTACCTCTTTAGTTAAAAATGTCCTTCTTAATATTTTCTTCCTTCTATTCTTGATACAAAGAGTTTTAAGATATTTGGCATAAGAAGGAACTTATCTAATAATTTCCAACAATGGTATATTGACTTTAACTTGTTCAAATACTTTACTAATTTGTTCCAATCCTTGATCCTTAACATTTCTCATTCTATGTGGAAATGGAAAATGATTTTCATTTGTTAACTTATCTCCATTTTTAATGTCTTTCTTAATATTTGTCTTTTCAGATTCTTTACTGTTTTCAATTTCTATATTGTCCTCTAATTCAGCATCGAATTTGTTTTCTAGATTAGATTCTACATTAGTTTCCTCTTTCTTTTTGAAATTGTCATTAATTTGTTCTTCTTTATCATCCTTTGTAGGACCTTCATAAATTACATCAGATCTTAACATAATACTTACATCCTTTGATTCTTCTTTACACACATTATCTGGTTCAGATAGATTAGAATTAGATGAATTCCTTAAAAACAAATCAATTGATCTTTGAATTTCATCCAATTTTTCCATATGATTAAATGTAGTTGAATCACCGTATTGATTTTCTTCAATTACTTCAAATGATTGCATATTCTCATCTATAAATAACATATCTCCTAATGGGTTCACATCTTGATAAATTTGATTTTCATTAGACCAATTTAGATTATCACTATTTCCATACTCATTTAACATCTTATTGTCTTCTATTTGTTGTATTGATTCATTAACTCTATTCAACGGTTCTTCAATTCCCAATGATAGTTTTCGATTAACATAATTCTAATTAATTCATGCATTCATTGGTAAATTATCATTAAGATTTGTTAAACCAATATTAATTCTATGAACATTTTGATCCTCTCCTAAGATTGACCAATTTAAATAATTATCATTTTCAAATTCATCAATCTGTTACTCTCCTCAATATTTCATATTAACTCATCTATTTTATCTGTTAATTGTTGTATCTGTAATGATATGTTTAACTGATAATTTCAATTTTCATTCATATAATTATACTTTGAATAATAGTTATAATTATACTTTGAATGATATGTTTAACTAGTTATAATTATTTTGAGAATTAACATTAAGTGAAGAGTAGTAATTAAATTCCATAAGTGAATAATCTCTTCTAACATAATTAGAATAATTATAATTCTCATAACTAGTTCTTGGAACAACCCTATAATCACCCCAATATGAATTATATGAGTCCATTATGAATTCAGAATTTAAATCAAAAACACTTCTCTACTTTGGAATAGCAACAAGACTTTGAAATAGAATTTAATAACAGTAAATGCAAATAAATTATATTACAGTCTTAACAAACACCAAAATAGCAAAAAGTAACACCAATTGCAATAAATTCAAGATCCCCTGCAACAGTGCCAAAAACTTGTCTCACCTATACACCACTTGTGATTAAATTCTTGTAAAAAAAATGTATGTGCGAAATATTTTAATTTCACTATAAGTACACAGGTTCAGATATAATTAGTGTACAAATATGAATTTATCCACAGGGATCAATTTTGATTGATGTTTAGCTAAATTGGTGTATTCAATTAATGGAATAAGTAATTATATTTCTTTTAAGCAATGTCACAGTTACGCCGTTCCAATTAATCGCTAAGATGTTCTTTAAACACTTATTATATTTGTACCTTCCAAAGAATTTTCATTAACTTTAATTCTTTCAACACTTAGAATATTTTGATTTTTAAAATTAGTCTTTTAGTAAATGATTTGAATTTTACACTGAAAGACTCTATCAAGTGAGTTTTACTTCCAAATATTTAATTCTTCTTAAGTCTTAACATTCTACACTTCAATTTGCATGTAATTTAACTTTTAACGCTGAAAATACACTAAACCTGCGAGATTCCTCGTGGGTAAACATCTCTACCCACGAACTTACTTGTGGGACGTGCGATAAAAGTGAGTTTCAAATGTTTAAACAGCACGATCTAAATTAGTTGAAACTTCTAAAAGTTGTTTGCTTATATTTTTGGTCTTTTTAATTATCTTAAAACACAACAGACAACATAAAGCATGAAACACAATACATTACGAAAAACTTGTAGAAATGAAATGCAACATTCAACATTACATCAAACATGAAATCACTCTCTAAATATCGTAACATGGTTGATAAGATAAGTGTTTGTAAAATTGAGTGAAAATATAAAGGGATGGTAAAAATAAAGGAAAAAGGAAAATGAAAGAACACCTAATGCTCTACTGTAATTTCTTCTTTTGAAACTTGCTCAAGCTGAGAACTTCTCTTTGTCTTTACTTCTAGTCCACCAGGTCGTCAATCTGGCAAGCCTTCCTTTTGACCTTGAAATGAGATTTTAGACGTCACTCTGCAATTACACCAAGGAACAGAGGAGGAAGCAGCAGACGTTGAGAGTCTCTCCTTCAAGGATACACTTAGGTTGAGAAAAGAATAGCAAACACACCAAGGAATTGATTGGAGAAGAGGAGGTCGTCAATCTCCCTTTGGAAGAAGTGAATGGGTGAAGATGGTAGATGGAGAAGATGGAGAATGAATGGAGCTCTGAGGAAGAAGGGGGGGTGTGGTTTTATGGCTACGGGACTGTTTTCTAGGTTGAGGGGGTGGCAGTTCACGAGCTAGTAGTTAGCAAGGACGTAGTGCACATCTAGACGTGTGAGATTATTCCATGCAAGCCCACTTCTTTGCCTTGTCTGTCCACGTTCTCCATAGTTGAGTTTCAGCTAAATTGAATTTCTCAGTTCTACTCTTATACAAATTTCCCTACAATTACTCATCGAATTTCCCTACAAATACTCATTAAGGAATACCTATCATGAAGCACATCACATTACAAGAGAAATAATTCATCATATTTAAACGTTCATTATAATTGTAATCACTATTACATCAATGAAATTCATCGCACAGAATAAACAGGACACAAGCTCACGGGTAACCTAGTTTACCCACGAGTAAGTTTGTGGTTTAACGTGTCAACCTGCAAACTCTGCAGTTAGACATAAATCATGATTTTTTTTGTGAATTAATCAATTTACTAGCAACCTAAAGAGTCAATTATCAATCATTCATTCGCTTTTCAGTAGGTAATCACCACAAATACGATTTACGACTTAAAACTTAATTCATGCATCATTAAAGTGAATAAACATGCATAATGCTCAAAAGTATAGTTAACCTTGTAATTATCATTACTCAATGTAAAATGTAACTAAAACTCATTAAAACACATGAATTAATATCCATAAAATGCACACTTTTGAGTCTGAACACTCAGCTAAAGGATAGACTAAACGATGAGGGCATAAAGTTGACGCTAGACCAAATGTAGAAGACATCATGGTGATGCTAGACAGGACGACGAGGATGTAATGTTTAGACAGGTGTCGGGGTGCCACTAGACGGGACGCTGAGAGCGTAATGTTTAAACTAGACCAAACACAAGGAACGTAACGTTTAGGCTAGACAAGACACAGGAGGCATAACGTTTAAGCCAAACTATCCATGAGGCACATCCAATTCACGCTATATTGGACGACCTAAGTCTGTCGTGTTCAAGCTTGTATCATTGTACTCTTGTGCCTTAATCATGAGACTATAAATTAGCATGATGTGACCAGTGCATGTAACCAATTATACGGTTGTACGAACTAAGCAAGAGAAACAAGAGACCGCCACCACCCATGGAGTAGGCAAGTTGTCAAACCACGTAAATCCCTATGTTCCTCCTTATTCGATTGGTTTTCTTGATTTCTTCATGTGTGCGATTAAGAGTGCTTCTGTGTGTGCTTGGAGAGATCACGATCGAAGGTGTGATTCCTTTCCCAACATCGATGAGTTCATCCGTAAGTAGGAATACCTCATTTATCAAGCTAGAATTGACTTCTTGCTCTTAAGGGCATAGAAGCAACATTAGCATATAAGATATATGTTAGGGCTATAAGGAGTGGAGACAGTCTTTTGCCAAAGAGCAAGCGGTAGCCGGGTCCACAAGGCAGCAGTCGCGAAGAAGCAACCAGGTGCCAAAGTGTCAGACTACAAGAGTGAAGAGCCAGCTTCCGCTAAAGAACAGGCGGATGCCGGGATCACAGGGTGGCAGCCAGGTATCAAGCATCTAGGTTGTGTAGAGGGCCAGGAGCGAGAGCACAAGACCTTAACCTTACAACCTTAAGTCTATGGCTTAAGGTTACGGCCATAAGTTTACGGAGATAAGTTTATGACTTAAGATAAGTCTACAGATTGGCGTAGAGCTACAAGAGGGCAGGAGCCGAAGACCAACGGAGTGGGAACTTGATCTGGCTGGCTAAGTGGTAGCCAGCCCAAGAGGACTGATAATCGGGTCAATCCAATGGCAACTGGCTAGAGGACCGGTGCGGCCAGAAGACAGGTCACAGGCGATTGCAGTTCCAACAGCCGGGTATGTCCATGCAGCTGCTGGGTGGTGATAAGCTCGAGGTTGGCGATATGTTCGAGGATCCTGTTGTAATCGTCTCTTAAGGTTCTCTTTTTCTATCCCTATATATATGTTGTAACATGTCTTGTTGATACGTTGCTGGAACAGAGAAGAGGTTGTCAACGCAAGTGGGAGAGGTTGTAGATCAATTTGTGTGATTTTCCTGTTGGCGACACAAAGATCGATAAAGCACCAACATCCCCATGGAGTAGGCCGTTCTGTCGAACCACATAAATTTTTGTGTCCTCTTCCTTCTCCTTCTTCCACCTGCAACGATATTGTGAGAGAGAGCTTGAGTGTTTTCACCAGTGAGCAATCCGAGGAGACGCGTGTTGTTGGGACATGAACGGGTTGAGGAGCACTGGGCGACCGTGACATGGTCGCTAAAGGACATCATTTTCCCAACAATTGGTATTAGAGCTTCCAGGTTGAGTGGGAGCGTCGTTGGAGAACACAAAGTAGGTACACAGTTTCAGGTGGAGGAGTCGACTATCGGGCAGAACCAACCAGCAGCCAAGTGAGCAGAGCAATGCCTAAAGGAGAGTACTGCTAGGAGTAGATGACATCTGGTAGGAGAAGCGGTAGTCGACTGTAGGGAAGTGGCAGCTGGCTGTAAGGAAGCAGCAACTGGAGTGTCCCACCCGAAATCTCAAAAAAAAAAAGTTTGTGATGGCAAAGGAGAGGAAGCATGGGGTTGACAAGTTTGACAGAAAATACTTCATATTCTGGAAGATGCAGATGGAGGATAGTCTATACCAGAAAGATCTCCATCAGCCACTATTGAGACAAAAATCAGAGAAGATGGAGCAAGAGCTGTGGGAGCTTTTAGAGCAAAAAGCTCTAGGGCTAATCAGGTTGTCACTAGCAAGGAATGTGTTGTTTAACATTGCCATGGAGACGACAATAGTTGGAGTCATGAGGGCCCTATCCAACACCTACGAGAAGCCAACGGCTTCCAACAAGGTTTTCCTTATGCGCAGACTCTTCAACATGAAGATGTGAGAGGGAACATCAGCTGCTAACCACGTAAACGAACTCAACACAATACTGACTCAGTTGGATTTAGTGGAGACCGTGTTCAACGACGACGTCCGAGCGTTGATCCTACTGTCATCGCTACGAGCGAGCTAGTCAACTGTGGTGACTTCCGTGAGCAACTCTTTGGGACACGGAAGGCTAGACATGGGGCAAGTGATAGATTTGGTACTAAACGAGGATATCCACTGGAAGAGTAGCGAAGAGGCGTCAACATCATCGTTCAATGTGGAGAGTAGGGGGTGCAGCAAGTCTAGGGGCCAGAAGTCTAGGGGCCAGAAGTCTAGCTACTGGTAGAAATCACGTGGTAAGAGCAAAAGCCATGCGGAGATCAAGTGTTGGAACTGCGACAAGTTCAGACACTTCCGATCGAAGTGTCTAAAACCCAAGAGGGTGGAGCAACAGCCAATAGGGGAGCCAGTGTGAATGCATTGGCAAACGACACAGGTGACGCCTTGATCTGCTGTGTCGACAGTCCAGTCGACACATGGGTGATGGACTCGGGTGCGTCGTTCCATATGACATACCAGAAGGAGCTGTTGCTAAACTACTGGGAGATGTCAGTAAAGAAGGTATATTTGGCCAACAATACGAGTTTGGGCATTCTCCAGTTGACACATGGGTGATGGACTCGGGTGCGTCGTTCCATATGACATACCAGAAGGAGCTGTTGCTAAACTACTGGGAGATGTCAGTAAAGAAGGTATATCTGGCCAACAATACGAGTTTGGGCATTCTCGGACAAGGTGAAGTCTGAATCCAAATGAAGCAAGGACTGTGGAGACTCCAAGAGGTGAGGTATGTCCCTGACTTGGCCAAGAATCTTATTTCCATCAGCCAACTTGACTAGGAGGGTTACCACATCAGCTTTGGAAGTGGCAAGTGGAAAGTGACCAAGGGCATTCGAGTGGTTACATCCGGCTAGAGGATCAGAACTCTATATCTCACGGGAGGTGAGGTAGAAGGCTAGATGACAATGGCGGTAGCCACCATAGAAGTGTCCAGGTAGTGGCACTACCAGCTAGGACACATGGGGGAGAAGGAACTGAAGGTGCTAGCTATCGACAGAAGAATTCCAAAACTGAAGGAAATCTGGCTGGAGAGCTATGAGAGCTACATCTTGGGGAAGCAAAAGAGGGTCAGCTTCTTAAGGGTAGCTCACAGTCCAAAGTCGGGTAAGCTAGACCTAGTTCACACATATGTGTGGGGGTCAGCACTCGTCCGTTCGATAGGTAGCGCCCAGTATTATGTAACGTTCACCGATGACTGTACCCGAAAGGTCTAGGTGCTCTTTCTCACGCACAACTCAGAGGTTTTCCAAGCTTTCAAGAACTAGAAGGCAAAAGTGGAAAACCAGATAAGGAGAAAGGTGAAATGCATCAAATCAGATAACAGAGGTGAATATGACAGTAGGGAGTTCATCGATTTCTGTGAGACAGAAGGAGTCAGGAGAGTCTGGACGATACCCGGAACCCCACAGTAGAACAGGGTTGCCAAGAGGATGAACCGGACATTGAACAAGAGGGTCTGGTGCATGAGGCTACATGCTAGGTTTTCAAAGATGTTCTAAGCAAAAGCCGTCAATACAAAGGCTTACCTGATAAACCAGGGGCCATCAGTCCAGGTTGACTTCCAGATGCTAGAAGAGATGTGGAGTGAGAAGCAGGTTAGTCTCTCTCATCTACGTATTTTTAGGTGTTTATCCTACCAGCATATCAGGGAAGACAAGAGGGATAAACTGGACCCGAAATCGAAGAAGTGCTACTCCATTGGGTATGAACAGGAGTATCTTGGTTACCGGCTCTAGGACGACGAAGCCAAGAAGGTGGTTCGTGCGAGAGACATTGTCTTCAAAGAGAAGCATTTATACAAGCACAGAAATGAGGTGACAATTGGGTGGCAGCCAGGTAGCACCAACCGGCAACTAGTTGAAGAATGTTGGCAACCAATAGTCCAAAGCTGACCACAACCTGAAGCGAGCGGGGGCCCCTTACGAGTCCCGAACCAGCAGGAGAGGGAGCCAGTAGAAGACGACCGAACTTCCAGAGAACGAAATGAGCAGATCCAAGAGACTTATGGCAGGTTTGCTGAAGGCTCGAGTGTAGAATCAACCAAGCGGCAATCGGGTCGTGTAACCCAGCGACCAGCTGAAGAGGAGCAATAGCCAAAGCAAGAGAGCCAAATGATGACACCTAAACCCAAAAGATCGACGAGGGTTTCCAGGGCTCTAGACAGGTACTCACCATCTTCCAACTTTATATTATTGATAGATGACAGTGAGCTAGGGAGTTACCCTAAGGTGATTGAAGCGAAGGATGTGGACCAGTGGGAGTCAGCCATGAGGGAGGAGATGAGATCCCTCGAAAGAAACAAAACATGGTAGTTGACTCGATTACCTAAAGGGAAGAAGGCTTTTGGCAGCAAGTGGGTGTTCACATTGAAAGAACAGCCAGATAGCAGTAAGAAATGTAAGGCCAGACTTGTTGTCAAGGGTTTCCAACAAGTTCAGGACATCCACTACACGAAGGTATTTTCTGCGGTAGTCAAGATGACCACAGTGAGAATCATCCTGAACATAGTAGCAGCCGAAGATTTGTTCTTGGAACAAATGGATGTGAAGATGGTGTTTCTTCATGGAGATCTAGATGAGAAGATCTATATGCGGTAGTCAAAAGGGTATGCGGAAGTTGGCAGGGAAGTCGGACTAGTCTGCCAGCTGTAGAAGAGTCTGTATGGGTTGAAGCAAGCACCCAAGTAGTGGTATAAGAAATTCAACAGCTTCATCTGTACCATGGGCTTCAATAGATGCGGTGCAGACTACTGCTGCTACATCAAGAGAATGAAGGAGTGCTATATCATCTTACTAATCTATGTAGATGATATGCTAATTGCGAGCTCCAACATGGAGGAGATCTAGAAGCTGAAGGGTCAACTTAGCTGGAAGTTCAAGATGAAGGACTTGGGTGAGGCCCGACAGATTCTCATGATGTGGATCATCTAAGATAGGAAAGCTGACACATTGAGGTTGAACTAGGAGAAAGTACTTAGGAGATTCAACATCTCAGATGAGAGGAAGAGAGATTTTCCTTTGGGAGCCCACCTCAGGTTGTTGAAGGCGCAATCACCAAGCACGGAGCAAGACTGGGAGGAGATGACCCGGTTTTCGTATGTGACTGCCATGGGTAGTCTCATGTACATCATGACTTGCACCCAGCCGGACATTGCACATGCTGTCAAGACAATGAGCAAGTTCATAAGCAATCCGAGTATAGAGCATTGGCATGCCATGAAGTGGATATTGCGGTATCTATGGGAGACATCCAGATACGACCTATGCTACCAGAAGGGATCAACGGAGCTAACGGGTTTCTGCGACTCAGATTTGGGAGGAGATATGGATAAGTTCTGAAGCACCTCAGGGTACGTATAAACCATGGGAGGTACAATTGTGAGTTGGAGATCCAAGCTGCAGGGCATGGTTGCCCTCTCCACCACCGAGGCGGAGTACGTGGCCATTGTAGAAGCAAAAAATGAGAAGATTTGGCAAGAGAACTTGCTAGCCAAACTGAGCCACCAACAGGAACGTAGTGTGTTGTACTGCGACAACCAATCCACCATCTACTTGGCAAAAAATATGAAGTTCCACTCAAGGTCCAAGCACATACAAATGAGGTTCTATTTCATCCGAGAATAGGTCAAAGAGGAGAGCCTGAATCTCTAGAAGGTGAAGGAAGCAGAGAACATTGCAGACATGCTCACCAAGGTGATGACAATGAAGAAGTTGAGACTTTGCATGAGTCTCATCGATCTCCAGAATGCAAGTATTGGTAGTGGAACGCACAGAATGCAACACCGGAAGTCGGGCGTTTACCCTGAAGACAGTCTCCAAGTGGAAGATTGTTAGGGCTGCAGGGAGTGGAGATGGTCTTCTGCTAGAGAGCAGGCGGTAGCTAGGTCCACGAGGCAGCAACCACGAAGAAGCAACCAAGTGTTGAAGTGTTAGACTGCAAGAGTGAAGAGCCAGCTTTCACAAGAGAACAGGCGGATGCCAGGATCACAAGGCAACAACCGGTTATTGGGCATCCAAGTTATGCAGAGGGCCAAGAGCAAGAGTGCAGGACCTTAACCTTATGGTCTTAAGTCTACAACTTAAGGTTATGACTGTAAATTTACAAAAATAAGTCTACGGCTTAAGATTACGACCGTAAGTATATGAAGATAAGTTTACGGACTGGCACAAAGCTACGAGAGAGTGGGAGCCAAAGACCAACGGAGTGGGAGCTTGACCCGATTAGCCAGGCTGTAGCCAGCCCAGGAGGACCGACAGTCGAGTCAATCCAACAATAGTCGACTGGAGGACCGATGCGGCCAGAAGATAGGTTACAGGTAGCTGCAGTTTCGGCAATCGAGTATGTCCATGCAGCTACCGCATGGCAATAAGGTCGAGGCTGGCGATATGTTCAAGGATCCTCTTGTAATCGTCTCTTAGGGTTCTCTTTTGTCTATCCCTATATATATGTTGTAACGTGTCTTGCTGATACGTTGTAGGAATAGAGAAGAGGTTGTCGACGCAAGTGGGAGAGGTTGTAGATCAGTCCGTGTGATTTGCTTGTTGGTGACACGAAGATCGATAAAGCACCAGCACCCCCGTAGAGTAGGCTATTCTGCCAAACTACGTAAATTTTTGTATCCTCTTCCTTCTTCCTTCTCCTTCTTCCACCTATAACAATACTGTGAGAGAGAGCTTGAGTATTTTCGCTAGTGAGCAATCTGAGGAGATGCGCATTGTTGGGACGCAAACAGGTTGAGGAGCGTTGAGTGACTGTGATGTAGTCACGGAAGGACATCATTTTCCCAACAATATATTGATACATGTGGAGATCGTGTTCTACCAAGCCATCTACCATACCATTACATTCCTAGAAAATATGCTCGATGGAAGAACAAGTATAAATGATATCCAAGAATTGGCCCCAATTGGAGTAATTCGCAAATAAAGGGTAGGAATGTTGCTGAATAGCAATTTGAAGGGAGTTGGAGTCAACCTCAATTTGAACTTGATCCATGCCTACGCCCAAAAGATTTGTGCAAAGCAGCAAACCATCATAAAGAGTTAGGAATTTAGCATGAATCACCTCTGAGCTATAATATGAGGAGGAAAAAGCCACCACAAAATTGTCATTGTTGTCACGAACCATACCACTACTTGTTGCTTTGCCTCCACACATCACACCATCAATGTCAAGTTTAAAATAATGTTGAGGAGGTTTCTTCCAACTTATCCACAATACTCGATAGACCTGTGAATGCCAAACTAGATTCAAAGACAAAGCATGTTAAATTTTGTTAAAAGAAACAATTACTCGCCTTTGATAGTCGTCAAAGGAAGGAGTTTGGTATCATAAGTAGATTTGCATGTGGACTTCCAAAGTTCCCATAACATAATAGCCAAGAGAATCTAGTGACTTTTGATAACCTCAAACTTCGACGATGAAATAAAATTAACCAAAATCCGATTTTTCTAGTCCTTTGTGTTAGAAATAAAATAGCATTGGTGACTGGCATACCAAAGCTAGCAAAAATAGCTCATTGTAAAAGAATAAGTGATTTACTAATTCTATACTGTTACTAATGTGGCAGCATTTACACTTAGAGGCCAAGTAGATTCCTTTCTTCTGAATGTTACTATCCATTGGGAGGGCATTATGAAACACTCTCCATAGAAAGAAGACTTTGGCAAGAAGAATACCTTTGATGTGTTTAGGGCCAGAATCCGCCCAACACAAAGGAGGACCATAGCAGTCCCAGAAGAAAGTAGAATATATATATATATTGTGGTGGTTAATAAGTTGCCAAACATGTTCCATACGAAGGGAGAGCATGGTCTCTTCCATGCTACAAATCCCCAAACCACCCTTTGCATACAATTTGCTAATTTTGTCACACGCAATCCAGTGAGCCCTATCCTTCTGGTTGTCTTTGCCCCAAAAGAAATTGCAAAAGATATTGTGAATTAATGGAGTGTATAATACCGATAGGAAGATTGCATACACTCGGAATGTGAATGGGGATGCTATTAAGAACATGCTTAATCAAGATAATACAGCTAGAAACTGAGAGGGATTGAGATTTCCAATCTGCCAACTTGTTCTGAATTTTGTGAATTAACCCATTAAAATAAGAAACTTTAGATCTTCCTTTAAAAATGGGGCATCCAAGGTAAGTAAAAGGAAAGCCCTGTCTGGAGAAACCAACGAGCTGAGAGACCATTCCAATGCAAGAAGGGGAGCCGTACTTGGCCATAAAAAAGCTACTTTTCCCATGGTTGAGGTTTTGTCCTGAAGAAGCTTGATACTACATTAAAACCCTCATGACTTATTCTTGGATGCTATCTCTTCTACCATTGAGAAAAAAAATAATATCATTTACATAAAATAAATGAAAGATAGAGGAATTGGCACTACCAATGTTATAGGGGATAATCTTCCCCTATCGAAGAAGTTCCCTAAGGATGATCAAAATGAAAGGGCAGGAGAAGATCAACTTGCTTTAATCTCATGGAAAATCTAAAAAATTCAGTAGAGGACCCATTAATAAGAATAGAGAAGGAATTTCCTTCAACGCAATTGTGAATTAGCTCCACAAAGCTAGTACAGAAACCAAATTTCTTCATGACCACATAAAGAGGAGACCATTCTACTCTTATCAAAATCTTTTTCCATGTCCAACTCAACAATAAGATTACCACCTCTATAGTCTTTATCAATTTTCTACACCAAGCCCTGTGGAGAAGATCGATATTATCAAAGATGCTACATCCAGAAACGAAAGCACCTTGAGAAAAGAAGAAAAATCCTAGGAAGGACAGTGGCCAATTTGCTGAAGAGAATTTTGAAGATAACCTTATAGCAAATATTGCAGTTTTGTTGACTTGAACGCACCAAACCCAAGAGTTGGGTCACTCGCATATATGACGAAAACATATTGTGATCTGTTCTGTTTGTGGTCCTTGTGGTTTGAATGAAGGATCGAAAATGTTGCAGTTTTATGTTCTAGAAACATTTCTCTGATGACTATTTCGATGGTTTTTATGTTACACTATACACATCATTAATTGAATTTACAATTAACAAACACAAAATTTTAACTAGATGCTTTGTCATATATTTATTTATATAAAATTTTATTAATTTTTATTTGAATCGTACCATTATACTATTTATAAATTAAAAAATTATTTCAAAATAATAAATTAATTTTGAGATGATGGATAATTCCCTGTGTCTAAGAATATTTACGTGTTTCTTGGGATACGTAGAATTTGATCACCACAACAAGTATCTAGAAGTTTACAGATAATATTACATGAAACGTTATAAAAGAAATGTAGATCTCCGAGATAACATTGTTGAAAGAAAGTTATTGGATCCAATGATCATACAAGTTACTGTACGTAGATGAAACACAAAATGAAAAATTATGCTTGTGAAAGGAGATGATTATTAACCATTAAGGTGACATCTTCTTAGTAGTTGAAAGGTCTCTTATTAAATTTGACCTTACGTTTGAAATTTCACAAACATATTAGAATTATCACAAAATAGTAATTTAAAAAAAAAAGAAGGGAGATGATTATCATCGTTAATGGGTTCATATGATACTTTAGATGAATTTCCCTGTAATACATTTATTGCTCACTATACTAATCAATCAATATGACCTATAGTGACAAACAAATCAATCAATATAAAGCTTAAAAACTTTCAATACATGTCAAACACATCTATCACTATAACATGTAGTGATAGATTTAATTTTACATCTGTCATTATAAACCTATCTTTTTGTAGTAACTATTTTATAATGATTTTGCAATGAGAATTATCATTCGTCCCAATTGTCAAAATAATTTTAGTAAATAAATTCTTTTGGTTTCATTGCAGCGTATGCTATTTTTAACATCACACTTGAAATGCACAACTTTGCTTTTGTAAGGTCTGATTATTTTATTGAAAATACAAATTGTATTTTAAATAACAATCGATCGAAATGACGATTTTTAACAAATTCTCCTGACTTTCAGTACGCAAGAGAAAACTACAAAATCAGATGAACTTATTTTGCGACGTCCAACGAAAATAATTGCGATACTGCGATCGATGGTGTACTTCGCTGTGGGGTGAATTAATTTATTTTCAAACTCTAATCTTATATGATTAATCTACCTATATATGATTAATAACTATTTTTTTCTTTATATATCTTGCTCTAGAACAAAAGGTGAAGAGTATGCCCAAGGGCCCCAACCTGAAGTCCACAAAGATGGTGGTTTTTCTGTATGACATGTATGGATTTTACACATCGGATAATGTTAAATGTTGGTGTCTCCAGGCAAATGTCTGTAGACGTCACTCAAAAATAATCATGATGAATATAAGAAATAAAATTAAACTTAAAAATATAAAAAAATCATTTACTTATTATCGATTACTTTTGATATGAAAGTTTAACATAATATCAAAATTAAAAACAATCCACACATGAGAAGAAATGTTAGAGTAATCCTACAATTATAAATGTAGAAAATAAACTAAATTTAAAAATATAAAGCATTCTTCCACTCATTGTCAACATTTTAAGATGAAATTTTAACAAATCATACTTTCAAAAGCCAAAAATCTTTAAATCTGACTGATTACCTGTAAGTTTCCTGTTAGTGTGTGTTCGCAAAAAACAAACACTTTTACAAATCAGGATGCAATGAACGTGGGTACGAATATGGATTTTGACAGAACAAATGCTGAATGCATTAAATTGAAGAATGCAAATAAGTAGATGCTAAAAATTCTTCCTAAGTTGAGAAACTTAGCCATGAGCAAAGTGGTAAAGGCTAATTTACCTAAGTTGTGTTTGTTTAAACGATGAAAGTAGATAAAATAAGATTAACGTTGTTCTAAAAAGTACACAATTTATGATGTAAGTGTTTTAATATGAAATTTTAGTATAAAATATTAAAATTATTTGATAAATATTATTGCAGAACATTATAATACATGAAACTTAGAGGTGTATAGTAATTACCCAATAAACAAACAAAGTTTTAATTGTTCTTACTAGTTTTGTGTGAGGGAAACTAGAAAATTATATTTTCAAAAAGTTTAGTGAAAAATGAAAATGCAAAATCAGGAAATTCAAAAAATTTTAAGAAAAATCATCCATATCACGAAAAGTCTAGAAAATCAATATATAAAAAAATTAATCAAAAGGTGAACAAAATTTATGTAATTAAAATATTTATACTTCGAAAGTATTAATATTTTAATAATATTTAAAAAGAAGATTTACAAATTAATCAATGTTTTAATATAACTGATTTCAATTTTGTAATACTGACTATTCCAATATTAACTAATTTTAAAATACTAATTATTTGATTAAGTCACAATTGGCTCCATTAAATTAATTACATATCATCAAAACAATTCTTCTTGTTGAAGATACAAAATCCCATATCATCATTTTTCTTTTAGACAATATTATATAAGGTTAATCCTTAATAATGATATATTTATAAAAAAGATAACTAGTTTACACAAAAGAATTTATTAGTATTTATGAAGTTGATTCTTAAATATATTTTCCATATAAAACATGTATTGATAAAGTCAAATAAAAACATATTTGCATCATTAAATTAAAAATCGTAAAATCAATTTTCTAATTTATAATTGAATGATTGCATCATTAACACAAGAGAAAAAGTCGAATAATGTCATACATCAATTTTTCAAAATTCTTCGACGAAGGTATGAAAAAATCTGAAAAATTTAATTATATATGCTTAAAAAAAATTAATATTTTTTCAAATCTCAAACAAAACAAAAGTCAATAAAGCAAAATTTTTCTTTATGAAATAGATTTATTAAAATTTCTGCTTAATTAAACTTTCTGCTTTATTGATATACCATTTGACACAGCCCAACTCCGAGTCTTATCTCTTTTGTAATTTTTGTATATAACTTTTGGACTCCTGTGGTTTCATAACTAAGATTTTTTATAATATTTCCTTGGAAAATAAATAGTTCAAACAACAGTAGTGGAAGAACCATTTTCAATGAAGAGGTGGGCACTATTTATTTTTTCAAATAAATAGTGACCCAGAATATGATCTATGCATGGTCACCATTTTCAATGAAGAGGCACCTCATCACACAAAAGCTGGCTCACTTTTAAATGATGCTGCCAGGAGAAACATTTCGTTTCTTTAGAAGGAAACGCTAATTGTAAATAAACACAATGGTGACGGGAAGGGTAGCAGAAACGGAAGTCCATTCAGTCAAAAATTGGGAAGCATTGTCAAATGTAAATTATTTATCATTCTTCAGGTTACCGTCTTCGTCATGGGTCCGTAAATCATACTCGACTACAAGGCCAAGATTGTCGACGAGCTTATGATGCAAGAGACAACCTGCACACTGCTGGTGGTTACATCAGTGGAATAGGTTTCAAGGATCATTTTTGAATACCCACAAGAGATATTAAAATCATGAAAAAATGAAGCTTACAAGGGCCTAAGGCAAGCTAAAAATACAAAGAAACCACAGCAGGAAAAAGGGTTTCAAAAGAAAATCCGAACAAAAACAGAACAACAAAAGAAACTAAGAGCATCAACCCTACACAAGATGTAGGGAAGCTGGAAATATATTTCAAGGAAATTTAAGCAATGACGATCATGAATCAAATACTCTTATGCCACGTGCTCTATTTGCTACTTTTCACTAACAATGACCTACCACTAAATGATATTATAAATATTCAATAAATGAGCTCACATAGATATGCATCATGTATTGAAAAGTTGATTTTAACTTCTTGTACTACACGTCTGACATAAAATGTGGAAGAGTCTTTGATGACTTGTACATTATAGGAGTCGTCTCTCCCTTTGGCAGGTCAAAGACCCCAGTTCAGTACAAGTTGAATTGACTAAGACGAACTACCCCTAGTATAAGGATTTGTTTGGGACTGCTCCCGAAAAAAAATTCTAACTCTTAAAAGTACAAGCTAACTTCTTGGACATCAAAAGAAGATAGCTTTCAAATAACCTCTAAAAGCTTGTTTGTATTATAATGATCCAAATCACCAATAGCTACTACATCAAATAAAATAACAAATAATGAATGAAATGAAAGCTTTTGGGAAAGGTTATCTTAAGATAGAATATACAGGAGAAGCTTATTATTTTGGGAGAAGTTACCTTAGGAACTTTTCTCTAGAATTTGTCTTGAAATAACTTGCCACATGATGAGCTTTTAATAGATAAAGTTGCCAAAATGAATAATTGATTATTGATCTTGAATGTTTGATAACAGAGTCATCATTTATCAAAACAATAGATAAAAAGTCCTTCCCAAAAAATTTCAAAATGCTCACTATGCAAACATATGGAGGGAAAGATGATCCATTAAACCACATGCATACCTTCAAAAACCTAATAAGCATGCATGCCATCAAGCTTTTGATACCATAATGTGCTATATATTCCTGACCACATTCTGACACTGCCTAGATGTGGTTAGTCACACACCTGTCTAGATCCATTGATAGATTCAAGGAAATTCAGATGGCCTTTGTCACCCAGTTTTTCAACCACTGATAGTGGAACAGAGATCCAAACCACTTACTAAAAAGTAAGGTCCAAGCAAGTTCACCCAAAGCTTTCTTTAACATGTCAATATGTTCATAATGGAGGTTTGTGATCTCAAGCCTTCAGTAACCCTCTCCACATTCAAACAAATAAAGGCAATCATTCAACTTAGGAAATTCTCCAAATACATTAATGACTAATAGATGAGACAAAGGGTACACAATAAAGGAAACAATGTAGCTAGAGAAGAAGATGAAAAGCAGAAAGCGATAGAATGGGCCTAGAAGTGATTGAATGCTATGAGCAACTCAGCCAAGAAGCAATATCATGTAAGAAGTTTGGAACTCATGACAAGACCTCCATGATAATAACATATGCCTGAAGTGGTAAGTGTAGTTTGAGTAATATTTTGTTCCTACAAAAATGAGGACTCAATCAGACTAAGTGTTCCCTTGTGAAGATGTAACAGTTAAAGAGATGGGATTGATCCAATCTAACCCCATCATGATGTAGTTGTGAAGCTCCAACAACACCACCACGGATAGCTGAGGGAGACAACACTTGCACACACACTAGATGAATGGAAAAAGCAACTGTCATGATTGATTTCATGATGGTTTCACAAGTTGTTAATTACCATATCATACTCTATCAATCATTTATTAGTAAGGTGCATGTAGTTTCTTCCACTCTACTAGTGCATAAAGTATTACACGATGAACAAAGATGGATGCCTAAAGAACAACCAACTTGCCTTCCACAAATGTTACCTGCCTAAACACTAAAACAAAGGAGGTAATGGTCATGATCTGATTGATTGCACCTAGTATAGCTCCAAGCCTCCCAACAATGTGACAAGCATACTAGAGGGTGAAGCAATTTTAGAGAGAGTATAACTAGTAAAGAAGATAGAAGAGATACAACTGAGTGACAATATTGTAAACAAACTTGTCCAAATTGCTTGATACCTCCTACACACCATCCATGAATAACTCCTATAGGCATTTAAAGAGTTCATCAATGTGATTGCATGTGATCTTCTAACGTAAAAGGGAATTCATCCATTATCTAAGCATTCATTCAAGCATCAAGCCTAAGAAGTAGAAGTGGTTGTAATCATGAGAGAAACAAGGGTGGCCACCTCAAAGATTGACCAATTGTCAAACATCTAGTTTATCTAGGAAGTTTTCCACAATGAGGGCTGGCCCAGATGGCATTTGGTCAAAAAGGCAAAAGCAAAATAGACGATGTGCATTAATTTTACAGACTTGACCAATTGGTTAATGATCTAGAATCAATTGCTAAACATGATGGACACCTTCTACAAATATTAAAGGATGTACCCATTAGAGAATGAGAAGATTTATCATCATTGACGAGACAAACTGCTGCTAAAAGACGATGTCATTTGAATTGGAGAACTTTGAAGCTATTCACTAAGTAAACTTTTAGGGAGCAGCTCCATTGGAACATATAAGTATATCCTGATGATATAATTGTAAAGACAACAATCAAAGATGATCATAGGCTAACCAGTTAACTCCACGAAGCATTTGACCAATGAAGAACATATCAGGCAATGCTTAATCCAAAGAAATTTGTTTTCAGTTTGGTCAAGACATCCCCAGATAACTAATCGTGAATAAGGGAGTAGAGACTAGCCTCAATAAGACTGAAGCTATATTAGACACGTACCAAACTACCCACCCACCACCATTAAGCAACCTTCTAAAAATATGGAAGAAAATGATCATATAAGATTTCATTTGAAAAGTTCCATAGCATGAAATAAAATGATTTTCAGAAAATTTTTCATTTGAAAAACTTACAATCATATAACTAATGAATACTTAGAGAATATAAATAGTTTTATGGATCATGCATTTAATTGTCTATCCTTGCATTTTTTTTCGTAACAATTATGAGGTAATATTTCCAAAGTAACAAAAGAAAGCTCCCTTTGCCCCAAGTCACCAATGATTATTCTATTTATTCACTGAAGAAAGAATAGAAACCAATTTATATAAAATATCGAATGACAATGGTAGTGCAATCTGTTTGATCTTTATATTTTATAATATTTATTGTAAATTGAAATAAAAGAGATATGAAATGAATTACCTGCACAAAAACAGTCCCCTTCTCATAAGCCAATCTATTTATGACCCTCTTAGTTCTTTCACCACATGAATTGCATGTAAACTGTACAATCAGTTTTCTCCTTGGAAGCTCAAGATCAAATCTTGCCTCCTGATTGCAAAAAGATGGAATGAATTATTTAGGAATAAATAACCTGTCAGTGAAAACCCCATAGTCAACATATACCAAAGGGGAAAATAAAAACTTCATATATAGGAAAACATTAGGATTATCTGTAATAAAGAACTGCATACAACTACACAACACTTAAAAAATGATCATTTACAATGTTTAACTTTTACACATCAACCATTAAATTGTTTTAAAAAGGGAAAACGGGGGTTGAAAAACGGACGTATTTACCCAAATTTGGTCATTTAAGTGGTCATTTTTCTAAGAAAAATGGATAAATGAGAAAATTGGAACCATAAATGGGTCATTTGTTTGACCAGTTTAGATATTCTTATTAAGTTTTATTTTCATATTTTTTATATGTTTATGTATATGTAGAATGCATCAATTTTCATTGTTGAAAATTTCAGTAGCACTAAACATACAGAATTTTTCAAAAGAAAAATTCATAAAACACAAAAAAAATGCTAAAACCCAAAGAACTCATTAAAATATCTGATAAAAATCCGGTTAAAATTTTAGATAAAATTGGTAAGGCATTCTTCTAGACAAGAAGATATATTTGGGTACTTGGGTGATGCAAAGTCCTCCACCTTAACAACTCTAATTCCAACTTCACTTGATGAGTCATTATCACTTTTACATTTAAAATTTTGTAACTTAAATATTTAAATTTTTCATATTTTCGTTATTTTTCTCAAATATTTGGATATTTTTTCAATTTATGTGATTGAACAATAATTACACAAATTCAAGATATATTCCTTTAAATTATATAGCATGTGAATAGGTGATTGACTTAATTTTTTATTTGATTAATTTGATAATTTTGGGGTTGTAAATATGTAAATATATTTATATCTGTGTTTTCGAAAAGAAGGTCATTTCCTATCTCTTTTTTTCAAAAAAAATTTTATCTTCAATCCATAAAATGTCCACTTTTTTATTTTTGAAGCATTGCAACTACAATATCGGAAATTTTATGAATACAATACTGACTCACATAAACGTCATGGGATTATAAGTTTATAACATACCATTATTATAAAGGGCATCAATACGGGATTTTAAGGATATTTTTAGTTACTGAAGAAAATTCGTGAAGAACGGATGAAAAAGATCCCTGCAGATCACCATTGTCAGATGACTATGAAATATTTCACTCGTTTCGGACGAAACGAATAATTCCATCTAAATTACCCCAGAGCAATCACCACAATTGGATGATCATAACGATGTAAATACTTAAAAACCACAAAAGAGTACTTTTTCCGCAACGAACAGACACTCACTCCATATAGCGGGTGGCGAACATACCTTGGAACTTGGGCCGGGAACAGTTGAGTCCGGCTCTCTGTTGAGGCCGGACTCCTCGCGGCCTCTCAGACAAGCATACGCCAGCAACCGACGGCGCGAGCAAGGGGCCGTCAGCAAGCTGAAATCCGGTCCTCGCAAATCATCAACGCAGAAACGATGCTACGACGTCGGAGACGATGAACGAAAATAAAAGGAAAGAGGAGATTATGTGTTTCGATAAAATGCCTCTACGAACCTCGGCGGTGACGACCTGGAGGAAGCGCAGCGGAAGGGGGCGAGGACGGGAGGTGGAAGGACGGCGCCGGTGGGAGAGAAGCGGAGCAGTGAGGAGAAGGTCCCTGGAGGATCCAGTGGAGTCGTCCAACCACCTCCCGGCAAAGCCATCGGCGCGTGCCACCGATGGGGATGTACGGAGTTGAGCGAGTAGGGTTCAGGGTCCAGTCGGTCGTCGCGGTTTATTATTTTTTCGCTGTTTGTTTACGTGGTAAGGCGAGATATTATATTTTTAAGAAATTATATATATTATGATATAAATTGTTGGTATCGTATTTTTATATAAAATATTAAAATTATTTTTAAAATATTATGTATAATATGATTTAAGATTTTTATTTTTTATTATAATAATAAAATTTTATTATTATTTATTTAAAAAATTATTTTTAATTAAAATTATTTTTTATCAATCAATGTGTAATTAAAAAATAAATTTTGATATATAAAATCTTATCATAATAATTATTATAAATTTTAATTCTATTTATTACATTATTTTCAACTTTAATATTATACTAGAAACAAACGAAGTTAAATTAACATTATAAAAAATCAACTAATAAAAAGTACAATAAGAAGTTTTTTAATAGTAATTATGCTGACAAATGCATGCATAGGTTGTGTTTGGTAATGTATTGAAGTAAGAATTTTATTGTATAACATTGATTGTATATAATAATTATAACAAACAGCATAAATGAAAAATAATTGTAATAATTTTTTTTTACTGTTAAATATGAAATACCAGCAATATACTTCCTTTATTTTAACCAATCACCGTGCGTATATTTTTTAAAAATAAAACACAATTGATATCAATATTAAAAAAATAAATGCCAAAAATCTTTTATGTTAAAACCGGTTTTTTCCTGCAAATATAATTTTTTCAGATTTTGTAAGTTATTTTTCCTATCATTAAATACTTGGAAAAAAATAGAAAAAAAATACATTAAATAAACATTTATATCTGGTGGTCATATTAGGGATCAACAACTATTAAACTGTTCTCCAATTTATTATAGTTTTTATTTAAGTATTTCGATTATAACAGAAAAATACAATAAACTAGTTTTGTTAATTTTTAAGATTTTTTTTCACATTAATCAAATTCCTATGAAAATATGTTGATAATGAAATTGATTCATATTTTTTAATGTAATTTATTAAATAACCAAGTAGATTTTAATAGTGATTTGCAGTAGAAATTCGTAAATGGTAGAATTTCTAGTTAATTTTTTTTTATCAGATAAAAATTGGTAAAAATAAAATACAAATCATATCATTGTAAAAAAATGATCGATAAAATAAACCATAGTCTCAGAAAAATAAGGTAAAATATGTAATTTCTATCACTGTAAAAATATTTGTTGTATAGCAACATGTTAAATCAATTTTTACAATTTCTATAATTATTATTATCTATTTCGTAATTATTTCAAAAAAATAGAAAATATTAATAACGAAACATGATTCAATAATACAATGATTTAGTACACTTGTTACATAAAGATTTTTGTGTATACATTTTCTATCATTATATTACAAAAAAAATTTCAATAAAAACTTTATTATATAATATTTATTATTAAATAAATAATTTGAAGTTAAAATTAAAATGTCAATATCATTTTCACTTCCACAGGTACAATAAAAAATGGTTGTCCATTGTTTTTCGTGCTCCTCGTAAATCATACTAGAGGGAAAAAAGTGAAACTCTATTGTACCACATCTCACCTCGTGACCAAACAAGAGTAATAACTATGTTTACGTTTGTGTGAGTATTTATCTGTAATTATATATTTTATTATATATTATAATATCATTTATTAAATAATTTTTACATTTTTTATTATTTAATAAATATGACAACTTTAAAAAAAACAATCATGACATCTTTCAAAAAAAAGTTATCATCACATTAATATAATAAATATTATTTATTATTTTATTACATATTTTATTCATTATTTATCATAATTTTTTAAAAAATTATCATCATATTATTATAATAAATACTATTTATTACTTTTTTACATAATTTTTTTTATCATTTATCGTAACTTTAAAAAAATACTATTATCACTTTTCTATTATAAATCATATAATTTCTAAAAAATTATAAAATTCAAGTCAACTTACGAAAATGCCATCCAAGCACATGCATAATCGAAGGCTAAATTGACACAAAAGGTGGAGTGATCTGACCAGAAATAAACAAGTTTAAACATTTCAAGATAACAGTTGGTGTTTTAAAAATAAAAATGTTTCAAGGATAAAAAAGAATGTCAATTACAAACCAGATGCGCAATGAAAGATTGAAGCTAAATTTTGGTAAATTGGATAAAACAAAGAAAAGGAAATTATTTTGAAGAAAATCTCTACTATTTTTCACTAAAAGTTCCTAAACAAAAAAAGAATAACAATCTTTAAGAATATGATTTACAGTTTCAACAAAAGCAATTACAAAAGGAGCAAATTGTATTACTCAACTAGTTCATTTTAAACATGTTTGCCTTAGAATTTTGTCATGTTACATTAAACCAAGTACATGTTTTGATTTTCAAAGGAACTACGTACTTTCCACATGCCATGCAAACTGAATTTGAAGCCTCCATTACAAAGCAGTTGATATCAAAGTTACATTTGTTTATAGTTTCAATTCTTATATTATAGTTGAAATTATTTAAAGTTATTACTTGTTAGAGTTAGAATTATATTTATTTGAAATTTTTGTAAATTAACTATTGTACTATTAATTATCAGTATTATGCGACATAGTCTTATTTATTAATACTATTCATTAACTTCGACAACCTATAGTAATGAAAGCTAAAATTTAGTAAATAAATAATACCTAAAATTTCGTGTTGAAAATACTAATTAAAAGTTAAGCTTTCAAGAGATTTGATTTAGGTTGTATTTGGTAATGAGATTTAGTAGAGTTTTTATTGTAGTAATGTATAATATTTTTATCAAATAAAATATGTCAATAGTAATTATAGTAGTTTTTTTTATTATAGCATTTGAATCAAAAATAATCATAATTTTAACAAATTTTGTCAATTTTATAGATTTGTTTCTTTAACATTGATTGTTTAACAAAAATTTTAAAAAATAAAATTAAAAATTATATCGTGCACGATGAGAAGTATAAGCTCACACTTCACCTAATCTTACGTTATTTCCAAACATAGATTGTCCAAAAGAGTAATAAGTTGGTTTTTCACATCTACTTAAAACTTTTATTTCTTGCAAGCATAGAAAACTTCCACAAAAGTATGTTAATCGGGTGTTTGTACTTTTTAGAAATTAATGAAAAGAAAAATTTAAAAATATTTTTATTATTGAAATGTTAAAAATCTGGAAATAGAAAATTTTATAAGACCATTTGTACATGTTACGAGAAAATTTATATTTAATTTTTAAAAAATTAAAAATATTTTACATTTTTAATATTTCAACAATAAATTTTTTTTCAAATTTCACTTTTTATTGGATTTAAAAGAAATCTCTCTGTGTATTTGTTTGGATTTACTTAATTTTAAATTTTTTTACTATTAAAAGTAGATTTAAGTTGAAATTCGATAAACACATCAACTTTACACAGTAAGAAAGGGCAAAGTAGATTTCTTCTTGTTATTCATTCAGTTCATTTTCTGGAACAACTCTTTAATAGTTCCCTAAAAAATCAGCTACACTAGATGATAAAAAAACTAATATATCCATTACAAATTAACAAATTTTCAAACTTAATAAAAAAAATCTGAAAAATATGGAGGTTGTTGTTAAACTAATTTTTGCAGTTGAACTAATGTCATTATTTTGATTTAATTTGGGGTTGTTACACTTGCAAGTATTTTAAATTAATTATAAATTTAATCAATTTTAAATATAACAAGCATTTTGAAAAAGTATAAATATTACGTAGAATTATAAAATCCATCGTATATAGGTGATTTAATGCTACAAAATGGACATACTTGGTTAGTCTATCAGTAACTACCAAAATAACAGAATACCCTTTTAGTACATCATTAACAGGTGGAACACTTGTGAACATACTTTTTCACCTCCTGAGAGAGATGCCTTGGTAAACATAGATCACGTTTATTTTCTCAATTTTAACTTCAACTTTATATAAATTTTTATATGTTATTATCATCGTACAAACTCTCATACATAATTTTTTACTTCGTAATTTACTGTATAACTTTATTATCGTTTACAAAATTATCTTTAACTTTAACTTTTCATGGTTATTAAAATTAAAATTAAAGTTAAAACCAGATAAACAAATGAGACCATAATGTTCTTGTAGCGCTCAACGATCATTGAAGAATGAAACTCTACAATGATTTTGTGCGTAGGAGACCATTGCGGAGACCATTGAAGAATGAAACTTGTTCCCCCAAACTAGGAATAATTTCCCCTTTTGGAGTAGGAGACCATTGCGGAGCTCGTAGCAACTCCATCCAGGTGACCGACCATTGAGGAAGTCCTACAGCTTTTCTTTCAATGCATCGTCCTCCTCGTAGAGCCGATGAATGTCTTCGAACCAGTGGGCTTGGGGACCTGTAATGGCGTGCGATTCTACGTCCTAGGTAATTCTCGATAAGGCATCCACTGCCTGGTTGGTTGTGCTACTCAATGGTAAAATTAAGGCTAATCTCAATCTCCTTCTAGTAAATAGGTAGGTCCTAGCTGCATCCTTTAAGGTCTCGACTCAAGTAGGCCACTAGCGTTAAAAAAAAAAGGTGGGGGGTGGGGTCGTTTTGAAGGACGACGGCGCCTACCCCTTTGTCGCTGCATTCGATAGTGAATGGGCGATCATGATCCAGGAGGGCCAAAACGGGAGCTGTCATGAGTGCATGTTTCAATTCTTCGAAAGAGCGCTACGCTCGGGGGTTCCAGTCTAGTTGTTCCCAACTAGTCAATTATGTAAGAGGGGCGGTGATTCCACCATAGGTCTTGATAAACTGACGGCAATAGCCGGTGAATCCCAGGATGCTCTCGACATCCTTTACAGTAGTGGGTCGTGCGTGACTAGTTCCTAATTGCTTGAAGCTTTTAATGGAGTTGTCATTCAGTTTATTAAGAAAAAAATTAAGAAAAAAATTAAGAAAAAAATTAAGAAAACTCTAAAGATTCTAGGTAAACATTTCGAATATAAGTTGAAAAAGTGTTAAACATCTAACTTGCTTAGCCAAAAAACTAACTTCAAATTATTTAAATTGATCCATTCAAATTATACAATTTGAATATTATTTATTACATCCAGAAATGACATTAAAAATTAAAAAAAGGTATGAAAATGAAACAAGAAAATAAAAAGAATACTGAGCTGAGTTTACATGGATTTTGGGAAAATGATTACATCTGAATTAGGAAGTTTACAACTGAAGGCAGAGACAACTTACAAAATTTGATACAAGAAGGAAGAAAAATACATTCAATTACAAGATTACAATGCAAGAACAAGTAAAATAAAATTTGTACAACATGGACTATCACAAATATCTTTGGATCTTTCATTTCCTACTCAATTTAAATTCATCTGGTCTCCATCTTGAGGTTCTTGATTTTAATTTAAGCTAAAAATGTGAAGACATGCATGTTACCATGATGATCCAACTAAATATATGAAAACAATTCAAGAATTCATGTGATTATGAAAGAAACATATGCAAACAGTGGCCAAACATTGATTTAACATGAATTATAAAAGAATTTTGAAGATTATTGCATACAATTTCGAGTTCTTGCCCTAACCATGTGAATCAAAATGAAACAATGCATATTGTAATTAAATCAGATAAGAAATACATCAATCATGTAAGAAAAACAAACAATCCATTATTCATTCCATTCAAACATTCATGTGTAAGGCAAAATTAGGGCATCAAAATTGTTTACGCAAAAGCTAAGTTTCAAGCAATGAAAATATGGTGTTAGATCAACAAGGTACTAGGATGAACCTACCTGAATCAAGAAAAGGAGTGGTCGTCGGAGGCTAGAGCTTGTTGAAGACACGAAGGGAAGGAAGGCCACCAAAAGTGCAAAAGCTCAAATGGTTGCTCGATCGTCGAAGTCGAAAACTCGAGGGAGTCGAAGATCTAAAAGCTTCAAGTGCAAGAAAGCTCAAAGTCCAATGACACAGAAAAGGTTTGGTCTCAGTCGCATTTATTGTTATTTATAACGTTGATTAATTCGTATCTAACCCCAACTAATCCTATGTGGTGACTTCTGATTGGTCCACGTAGGAAGTTTTGCTATTTTAAAAACACCTCGTAGCTTAAAAAATTTCTTGATATTAAAGTTTTTGAACTTTTAATGAAAGACATGGAAGAACCGAAATTAACCTAGCAAGCAAAGGAAGGAGGAAATGATTCAAAGGGTCTGAACCTCGACCATTGAATATTGAAAGAAAACAAAGAAGTAAATCACAGAAGAGATGGGTTCAAAAGTTCCAAACTGGGGTCTAAACACTCCAAACCTAGGGTGAACAAAGAAGCTGGGGAAGATAGGTTCAAAAGTTCCAAACCAAGGCCTAAGAGTCCTAAGCTAGCCATAGGGAAGGAAAACTAACGACTAAGGGAAGAAGGGGTTTAGACATTCCAAACCCAAGCCTCTAACTTTACAACCCCTTTACAACTAAAACATTCGACCCTTGAGAAAAGCATGATAGTCATAAAACTTTCAATAATAACCAAAACCACTGTAAAATATAGAAAACAAATTTAAGATCAACACAAGAATTTTGGAAGTTTGCAAATCATTATAATGAATAGTATTTTGAATGATGTCAAGAAAAATTCTGTCTTAACATATATTCCGGAACACTAATGATCATTATAATGAACCTTGTTTCGATCAGAACTCCGAAAAGTTCTATCTTCACATACTCTCCAGAATACTGCTAATCGCTATAATGAACGTTATTCCTAACAGAGCTCTGAAAAGTTCTATCTTCTAAGATGATATAATCATTATAATGTAAGGGCTAACCGTTATATCGATTTCACAGAGCATTGTCTTTTTAATTTCTTTTGAAATAAAATTCATTATGAAGACATAAGATTGCAAATTTGGAGTGTCAACAATGGCGAGACAACTTAAACAACTCAATCAACACATTTTGACTTAGGCTTGGTTTGTTTAAGATTCTAGGCTCTAGGCTACTTTTGGCAGAAGCTCAAAAGCTTAAACAAATGCTCAAAATGCACCTAACTTCTAAGGTTTTCAATAATTGGAATTTTTGATAATGGTATTTTTTGCATTTACCAAGATCTGAACTCTAATGGAAGCTACAAGTACCACTGTCCCTAGCCAACGAGGATATTGTAGTTTATTGGCTTTTGGCTTTTTAGTTTAAAAGCTTTTAGAAACTCAAAAATACTATTTTTTGAGCTTTTGGTTTCATGATTTTTGCAACAAGCAAAAGCCCTCTACGAAACCCATTATCTGAATGAAATTTTACTCACAACTTATGAACTTTGAAAGCTATCTTTGTAAGTTGAATCATCAAAAGCCTAGCTTCTTGAAAATCTCAAGCCTTCAAAAGCTTTATGGAGCTGGGCTCCAGGATTTCCCTAACTTATGAGACTTTCCCCTTGACCTTCAAATGAAACAAGATCAGGTTGACAATTGAGACCAGAATTCTTAAAGTGAATTTAGGGCTTCAGGCTAGGCCAACCCATTTTACAGATGCACTCCTTTAAATCAGGAGCTTACCATGGTTTCCCTCCCCAACCTATCTTTCTTTTCTTACTTTATTCACAGCACTTGAGAGATTTCCATTTCATATATTGCCATTCTTAAATTGTTCTTATCTATGATCATCTCACTTACCTTAAGATTATATTTTGTTAGTTCTTTTTGGTGTATATTATCCAATCCAATGTTTCATGGATCATCATACAACTTATATAATGAACTCAATCTTTCATGGCTAGTCATATCCAGCAAGTAGCCTAGGAGAAGAACAACACGCAACTTTATGCTCATTTAGATAAATTGTTCAAGAAAAGAATTGACGACATCATATATCAATGCACTGCTGAAAGAGAAAAATGACTTATAATGACAAAAGGAGGACATGAACAAAACTTTTCCCAACTCAAGATCTGAATGCATCATTCTTCTACTGGATTAAAATATGGTTCATCCTAGCAAATGCAAAGACAAAAATACCAACTGCTTTCAATAAATACAAATATAGAACAGCTTTCGGAATTTGGAGAATATGATCTAGCATGCTTGGTGACAACTAAATTGTTAATTGATCCCATTTCCCCATTAATAGAGAAAGAAACGTGAAAAATACATGTAACAAGGGATATTTGCAGAACAAGAGATGTGACACCTAACCCCTCAATCTTCTATAGACACAAAAATTCTCTGACTATTCCAAAACTGAAGACTAGATTATGCAGCAGGAATCTTGATCCCTTCTTGCCATTTTTCAATTATCAGAAACACCAGAAGCCCTTCAATAAATAACATAGCTATTCCAAGCCTTAACATAAAAAGGTTCATTTATGAACAGTAATAATCCTGGTGCAACTTCGAGAAATCTAGCTTTAAATATGTACACAAACAGGGATGAAAAAGAGTATCTAGGACATGGAGATAATACACAGCTTTTGACATAGAAAACATCTATATAAAATTCAGGTGGAAAACAGTTGAAGAGAAAATGGCAAATGTATTCTGTAAAACGGCAATAACTAAAACAGGATAAAGAGGAAGAAAGCAAGCAATGAAATAGAACCTAGAAAGAACAAAATAGAAGAAACAGTAAAATAGTCGTAGTACCAGCATTCAGTCATCCTCCCCACTCTCATCACTGAAATAACCTGCCTTCTTGGCTTTTGTCTGCGTTCTACCAGCATCATCATCATCATCATCCTTCCTCCCCCCTCTCATCATCTTCTCATCAGCCCTTCTCGTATCCACGACGGACGCCCAATTATCATCCTCAAAATCCACCCCCTCGTCTCCACCTTCGCCGACAATCTCCCCTTCATCACCTTCCCTCTGTCTCCTCCCCCTTCTGAATCTCTTCGGCTCAGGCTTCTCCCTCGGCCCGAGCTGGTTCCTAGGGCATTCGTACGACAGATGCCCCTCCTCTCCGCACTCATAGCACCTGCTCTTGTCCTTGTACACCCTCCTTCTAATGAACTCCGCTGCCCGGCCGTTGTCGGTGGCGATGGAGGCGGAGAGCGTGCGTCCATTAAGGATCTTCCCATTCATGAATCGAACGGCGGAGAGGGCATCGTCCCGGGACACGAAGAGGACGAAGGCGACGCCACGACTGAGGCGAGCGGGGCGGGACTTGAGGATGGTGACGCGGGCGACCTTACCGAAGGTGGAGAAGAGGGTGTGGATGTCGGAGTTGGTCAGGGAATAGTCCAGGTTCGAGATGTAGACTGTGGATTTCGAGGGGACCAGGCCGCCGCTATTTCCCTTTTTAGAGGTGGAAGAAGCGGCGGCGACCGATCTGGAAGAGTTAGGAAGCGGGTAGCGAAGGAGGTAGTCATCGTCCTCCTCGCCGCTGTCCCGGCCTCGACCCATCGGTTTTCGGCGGAGGGCGGCGCAGAAACCGGGCGGGCCGAGGGTCGGCGACTGTGGCAGGCGTCATATTTTGGAATGAGCTGCAGCCGACGGTGTGGAACTTAGTCGGGTCGACCGGATCCTAGCTTTCTTTACGTCGGGTTCGTCCGGATTGGTCCAATTATAGGTCGTGACCTAGGCCCGGCCCAACCCAAGTGTCCCCTCGGATTGTGTAATACATATATTTTTTTAATATGTTCCCAATCCATTTATGGGATGAAGTCTTAAAAGAAGGATGAAATACAAAATGAGAACAATAGATCGAATAAATTAAAAAACCTGAAAGTTATCTTAGAAAATTATTGAGAAAACGAAATTTAATGTCTAGCATTGTCAAAATTTATAATACTATTGTTGCTCTACAACCGATAGAAATTATTCAAGTGTAGCATGACTTGTCTTTGAATGATAACAAAGGATAAAGTTTCATCTCTGTAGATAATAGAACATCTAGCTCTTCCAAATTTTCCAAAGAAGGTGAGCAACAAAAAACTTAACCCGCATTTTGAGTTTTAGTCTTGCTTAAACTCATCCACGGTTGGTTGTAAAGAGTAACTTTAAATAATTTGCAACATCATATCCTAGATAAATTGAAGTAGCCATTTCACTATTAAAAAAGATGTGTTTTGTTGTTTCTATTGATTTGCAAACCTATTTTCAAGAATCTCAAGTGCACCTACAGTCGTGGTGTTGGAGATCAACATGGATTGAATGGATTAGTCGACAATGGCATATATCCAAATGGGGACTAATTTGTTTGCATGCATCCACTGTTGATAGTTAGGACAGGTGGTGGATGGTGGGGGTGAGTTGGGGTCAACAATGTGGTGCAAATCGTGGATAGAAAGGATGTCCCACGATAATCAAAAACTAAGCTTAGGTGCACAACGTCATTAACTTCTTCATTAGCACTGGATCTAGGGTATAGAACGAAAATGGAGGCATAGAGATGTTTTCAGACACATTAGGGTAAGAACATTGCCCGGAGCAAGTATTTATGTATTGAAGTTTCAACCATTACAAAGGTAAAGACTACACGTAGGAACTGGGCACTCAGAGGCAAAAGCATGAAATAAAAGATAGTACATAAATATGTAAAACACTTAACCCCCTCCCCTCAAAATTGATCTATCTATTAGTTCAAATTTTGGGAGGAACCTGTGATGATGAAAATGAGTTGCAAGTTTAGTAAAAACATCAACGTCATTTTCAACGTCTTGGTAGCCACTTTTTCACGAATAAAGTGATAGTCAATAGCGATATATTTAGCCTTGGTGTGGAGCACAGGATTGCTTGAGAGGGAGATAGCCCTTTCGTACATTGTCGCACTTGATGGTGGGTGTACCAGCTTATTTAATGCATAGTTCATGAAGGAGTTGATTTATCCAAGTTACTTCAGTGATAGTGGTTGCAATAGCTTGGTATTCAGCTTTAGTGGTGCTTCTAGAGACAGTAGGTTGTTTTTTTTGCACTCTATCCAATGCAGTTATCTCCAAGGAAGATGCACATCTTGGTGACTAAACGCCGAGTTAGAGGACAAGAAACCCAGTCAGCATCACAAAAACCTGTCATTAATAGAGAGTGATTAAAAGTAAAAAATAGACTTTTGTTCAATGTAACCTTGAGATACCGCAATATTCTTTTAAGAAGACCAAAGTGGATTTGCAATGGATCATGCATATATTTTCCCCGCCTTGGTTACTCTTTTTCTGCTATTTTTGTTGATTTTCTTACACGATAGATTTCTCGAGGAGTGTGCAAGGTCCTCTCGCTGAAGCTCTTTCTTATCTAGAGCTCTTTCTTATATAGAGCTTCAGATGACACTAGGGCATCCTAAAGGTGTTAGGTAGTACCCTGCCTCACAACGACCCCAACAACCTCTTGCCCTAAACTTTCAATGATCCATCCTTTAACAAGTCCATCAGATTTTTTCCAGTTCAAAAGACTCGGATTAGGAATGACCCTCTCATTTCCATCACTAATGTTCACTTTAATAGTGCTAGGAAAAGTAACGATGGTGTTGTTGACAATCCCTAACAACCCTTGTGACTTCAAAAGATTCAAGATCTCTACGTCCCAGATTAAATAGTTGTTTTGACCTAGCTTAATAGATATGAAGCTAGCAGTATTAAGATTTACGAGATATGGATAGGTTAATTATCACCTCGCTAGGAGAGAGTCGGTGCACATATTCTCCTATGTAACGTTGTCGTCGCTCACGTCCATGGTGTCTGCTTTGGTACCAAATTGAAAAACAAGTGTAAGTGCACGACATCGTTCACTTCTTCTCCATCAGCATTGCATCTAGGGCACAAAATGAAAATGGAGGCGCGGAGATGTTTCTAGACGCGTTAGGGCAAGAACATTGCTTGACACAAGTATTTATGTATTGAAGTTTCAACTGTTACAAAGGTAAAGGCTACATAGGTCGGATCATGTAGGAACTGGCACCCAGAGACAAAAGCATAAAATAAAAGATAGTACATAAATACGTAAAACACTTAAGAAAGGTAGTGCGAGAGAGGGGCTGGGGAAAGGAGTTAGAAATATTAAAGGAAAGTGGAAGATTTGTGGGGATGATTGAAGGCCTCTCCGTGTGAACAGTAGAAATAGAGGAGGTTGCCATGGATCGAAGCTTTAATCTAATACCATGTAGAAGAAAACAGGAGGAAGATCTCACCACAATTGGAAAATTGCCTCACATTCATACGAGAGAATTGCAAAGTTTAAATACATAGATACAAATTGTAATAGTGTAATTATATAGAACATAGTGGTGAACACTCACACATAAATTACTGTAATTAAAAACTAACTTAACTATTAGGCATGTCTTTCTCTACACTCTGTTTTGTTTAGTCATAAAAAATGTGAAGATTGTTAAGAATAATGTTCTTTGATTAATTATTCTTATTGTTTCGATGAAAAATTTATTGTTAACGTTCTATAACAAAACTTATTATTATCATTTAAGTATGTTTAGTGCACAGATTCACATAAAGCTTCAAGAGTAACCCTTCTATCATTGTAGAAAATTGTTACGTGGTTTTCCAACGTTAAAATAAGGTGGAAGTACCATAAAAATAAAGTAGTGACGAATAGAAGTACCGTTTACAGACCTATCTATAAATCGTAGTTCCACAATTAGGTGGAAGTATCGTTAATTGAATTATTTGGGTGGTTTTGATTTTCAAATATTTTAATATTGATTTAAAAGGGACTTTGATTAAATATTATGTCATGTATGTAAGTGATATAATTTTTTAAGATTAGGTATTTAACATTTAAATAATATTGGAAAGAATTGAAAAGGGAGACTTTACTCTACGCAAAACCGTAAAGTAAAGACGTTAAGTTGACGACTATATTGTACAACGCACGCGCCTAACTTAAAAAGTCACGTGTGAATGTTAAAACGCCGATCTTTTAATACAATCATCTGATCTTTTAACATAAAATGCTGATTCTCTTATCACATGTGAACGTAAAATTTCACGTGACATTCTACCATGATTTTTCACAAACTATATTCATATGTAATAATTATTTACCTAACTATACCCCTTCGAATATTAAGTTGATGGCCATACTGTACAACGCATGTGCCTAACTTAAAAAGTTACATGTGAATGTTAAAACGCCGATCTTTTAATACAATCGTCCGGTCTTTTAACATAAAATGCCGATTCTCTTATCACGTGTGAACGTAAAATTTCACTTGACATTCTACCTTGATTTTTCACAAATTATATTCATATGTAACAGTTATTTACCTAACCATACCCCTTCGAATATAATTACAACATCAAATTAATTAAAAATTGAAAATTGAAAAGAAAAACAATAGATAATTACAACATCAAATTAATTTGGTGATCATCAAAAAGGGGGATATTGTCAAGTATTATATATTGATGATGAATGCTTAATTAATGTGTAAATATGGTGTGATGGTAATTTAAAAGTTGTAATTATATTTGCTAATTATCTATTTACTTATTACTTGAACATAACTGGAAATATTATTTAAGTTAATGCTAAATTATTTAACACTATACCCATTCGATCCAGGTTAAGTGTTTTTAATTATTTAATCAAAATCTATTTTAATTCAAATCGAATTAATTTTTTAAAAAATCCACCCTAATATTTTAAGTTAGTAGATTAAATATGTTTAATATTTAGAACATTTCGAAGAACTAATGCGAATAGATATAGTTACTTAAATAAGTGCTACATATGAATATAGTTCATGAAATATCTCGGTAGAATATCACGTGAAATTTGAAGTTCACACGTGATGAGAGAATCAGCGTTTTATGTTAAACGACCGAACGATTGTATTAAAAGACTGGCATTTTAACATTCACACGTGACTTTTTAAGTTAGGCGCGCGCATTCTAAAGTACACGTAGTGTACGAATAGTACTTAGGCGTTTTAAGGATATGTCTCTGAGACTATTATATTTTGATGATGAATGTTTAAGCGTGATGTGATGGTAATTTAATAGTCGTAATTATATTTACTAATTATCTATTTACTTATTACTTGAACATAATTGGAAATATTATTTAAGTTAATGCTAAATTATTTAAAACTATACCCATTCGATCCAAGTTAAGTGTTTTTAATTATTTAATCAAAATATTTTTTAATTCAAATTGAATTAATTTTATAAAAAATCCTCCCTAATATTTTAAGTTAGTAGATTAAATATGTTCAATATTTAGAACAGTTCGGTGTGATATTGGAATGAGTATAGTTACTTAAATAAGTGTTAGATATGAATATAATTTGTGAAAAATCATGGTAGAATGTTACGTGAAATTTTAAGTTTATACGTGATGAGAATCAGCATTTTATGTTAAAAACCAGACAATTGTATTAAAAGACTGACGTTTTAACATTAACACGTGACTTTCTAAGTTGGGTGTGTACTTTAAAACGCACGTGCCTAACTTAAAAAGTCACGTGTTAATGTTAAAACACTGGTCTTTTAATACAATCATTCGGTCTTTTAACATAAAACACGGATTCTCTCATCATATGTGAACTTAAAATTTCATGTGACATTCTACCGTGATTTTTCACACGTGATGAGAGAATCAGCGTTTTGTATTAAAAGATCAGACGATTCTATTAAAAGACCGGCAATTTAACATTAACACATCCATTTCTAAGTTGGGCACGTAAAGTTAATGTCTTTACTTTACAATTTCGCGTAGAGTAAAGTCTTTCTTTTCAAATCTCTTTTAAATATATGACATAAATCACTTATTTGAAAATCGTAAATACCTTATTTTACTTAAATATATGACATAATATTTAATGAAAATCTCTTTTAAATCAATATTCAGTAATTGTAAATCAAAACCACTTAAGTATTTCGAATGACGGTAATTCCACCTAATTGTAAGGTATATCCACGAAACTACCATTTATAGAGTCCATAAACGGTAGTTCCGTACGTCATTTCTTTATTTTAACTATACTTCCATAAAATCCTTATGAAATGTAGAAGTTAAATACTTCCTCTAGAATAGTGCATATTGTAATTGAAATTAAACACAACGACACGTGGAAAATAATCGATTGAAAAGAACATCATATTAATTGAAATTTAAAAATTGAAAATGAAAACAATAGATAATTACAACATTAAATTAATTTTGTGATCATTAAAAAAGGGGAGATTGTTGAGTCTTATGTATTGATGATGAATGCTTAATTAAACTAATCATTATTTGATGGTAATTTAAAAGTCCTAATTATATTTGCTAATTATCTATTTACTTATTACTTAATCATAACTGGAAATATTATTTAAGTTAATGCTAAATTATTTAACACTATACTCATTCGATTTAGGTTAAGTGTTTTTAAATATTTAATCAAAATATTTTTTAATTAAAATCGAATTATTTTTTTAAAAATCCACCTTAATATTTAAGTTAAAAAAATCCACCCTAAATTATTTTAATTAAACACTACATAATTAAAATCGAATTATGTAAAAAAAAATCCACAAACTTCTTTCGAATTTAATCATCGCATTCGTAACTAATAAATAAATAATTAATTTTCATAAGTTAATTAATACAACAATTCAAAATATACGCACATGAGTGAACTTTTAAAGTTAAGGAAGAGAGAGTGTACACATCTTTTTAGGTGAAGAAAGAGTTTTTAAATTTCACCTGTATGAGAGAGATTAACTTTTAAGTTATGTAATTTCAACTGTCAATCGTAATCAACGAATGCCTACAAAACTGACTTTTGTAGGTATTTACAAAACTGATTTTTGTAGGTACCTATAGAATTGACTTCTGTAGATACCTAGAGAACTGACTTATGTATATGATATCCTTTTCGAGGTTTTATATCCATCAGTCTTACCTTAATTACATCATTAATTATCTCATGATATACTAGTCCGAGCGTATAAAGTGTATTTTAATTCTAGTCTCATTTTACAAACAAATGCGTGACAAAGCTAGGTATAATTAAGATTTTGTTTGATAAAATTTATATATTGGTGATTCAAAAGTTTACGTTTTTTAAATTGGTATAATTGTTGAGGTATAATTTTTTTTTTCTCTTTCACTTTCTAAAAAGTATACTAAAAGGAGATTTGTACGTCATAGAAATCAATAAAAAAGAAAATATGAAAAACAAATTTATTGTTAAAATTTTAAAAATCTGAAAATGAAAATTTTTATAAGATTATTTATACACCTTACGAAAATATATAAAAATTTATATTTAATTTTTAAAAAATTAAAAATATTTTAATAATAATTTTTTTTTCATATATTTTTTTTCATTGATTTCTATAACGTACAAACCTCCTTTTAGTATACTTTTTAGAAAGTGAAAGAGAAAAAAAAAATTATACCTCAAAAATTATACCAATTTAAAAAACGTAAACTTTTGAATCACCGGTATATAAATTTTATCAAATAAAATCTTAATTATACCTAGCTTTGTCACGCATTTGTTTGTAAAATGATGATTAGAATTAAAATACACTTTATATGCTCGGACTAGTATATCATGAGATAATTAATGATGTAATTAAGGTATGACTGATGGATGTAAAACCTCGAAGAGTATATTATATACATATATATATATATATATATATATAGAGGGTACAGATTTTGTAGTTACCGTCAATTATGAGATCAATGATTAAAATTACGTATATTAAACGTTACTCTCGTTTATATAAGTGAAATTTAAAAATATTCTTTTTTCACTAAAAAGATGTGTACACTCTTTTTCTCTTAACTTTATAAGTTTACTCACATACGTATATTTTGAATTGTTGTATTAATTGACTTATAAAAATTAATTAATTAATTATTAATTATGAATGCGGTGATTAAATGTGAAAGAAGTTTGTAGATTTTTTTATAAATAATTCGATTTTAATTATGTAGTATTTAATTAAAATAATTTAGGGTAGACTTTTTTTAACTTAAATATTAAGGTGAATTTTTTTAAAAATAATTCGATTTTAATTAAAAAATATTTTGATTAAATATTTAAAAACACTTAACCTAATAGGTATAGTATTAAATAATTTAGCATTAACTTAAATAATATTTTCAATTATGATTAAATAATAAGTAAATAGATAATTAGTAAATATAATTAAGACTTTTAAATTATCATCAAATAATAATTAATTTAATTAAGTATTCATCTTCAATACATAATACTCAACCATTTTTAAGAGATGCAAATCGTTCCTAAAATTTATATTCTTATTATATTATTTATTAAATTATATATTTTATAACGTAAAAACTTTTACAAATTTTATTTTCAAACAAAACTTAAGATCAATTTTAATTAAGCCAGAACTTTGAATCGATTCGAGAATAACAATGATAGTGATGATACCTTAATTAAGAATATTTAAATCTTGGAAAACTTTTAAAAAATGTAACATGAATATTGTTTTTTTTAAAAAGAAAAAACCACATGCTTGCTTGTCGAGAGCAGACAATGAAATCAAGGAACGACCAGAGTCGTACAGGAGAAGGAAGAAGAGAGGAAGGCGGGCGGCCGTCGACGGCGCACCTCAGAAGACCTTGCCGACGTCCTTCATGATGCCGGGATTGGCACGGTAGAAGTCGGAGAACTCCTTGAAGTCGATGTAGCCGTCGCCGTCGGTGTCGATCTCGGTCATCATGTGCTGGATCTCGTCGGTAGAGGCTGCACCGAGGACGCGGAGGGCGTCCCCCAGCTCCGCCGACGAGATCTTGCCGTCCCCATTGGCGTCGAACCGACGGAAGATCCTGTCCATCTCGGCCTTGTCCTCCGTGCTCATCCTGCCCCGCCGCCTGCTGTTGGGTTCTTAATTCCTCTCGTCCTCGATCTCGATTGATCTCCTGCTGCTGCGCGTACGTCTTGCAAATTAACGATCGAACATGTCCGATCGACCTGCTTTCTTCGGATGAAAAGGGCAACCCATGTCACCCCCTTTTTGTATGGTGGAGATCGGCTGCCATTCCGGAGTCCGGTGGAGGATTCGTTGGATCTCCGCTTCCGACGCGGCTGTTCATGTCTGAATTTAGATAGGCCCCAGATGGACGATCGATTGAATGCGCTCATTTCTCTTCCGATGCGTCTCACATCATCGCAATCAGATCGATTCTCCTAATCCACCTTCTTTGCTTCCTCCTCCCATTAATTCCAAACATATATAAGTGAGTAGGTACTAGTGTAAGTAGAGGTTTTGTTTGACAAAACCAATAGTTTTGATGGACTTGAAGTTCTTTTATTAGGTAAATATGATTTTAATATATATATATATTTAAAATTTTTATTTTTATTACATTATTTATTAAAATATATATTCTATTGTAAAAATTTCTACAAACTTCATTCTCAAATGAAGTCTAAGCATTTGTTTATGGCTTCTAATAAAAATTGGAAGTATTATTATATTCTCGACCGTAGCTCTCATATTTACAGTATTATTATATTTAAAATGAATACTGAAAAGCCATATTTAACAGCTTTATTTATTATAAAGCTTTCATATATCAGTTTACAGCATTAATATACTTAAAATGATCGAATGATAACAAGTGTATTTGGCAACTTTATTTAGTTAATTACTGCAGAACTTTCATGTATTTTATTTATAGCAATTGTAACTCTAGTACTGTACATCGATTGTGCCCCAGATGTATGCTTTGGCTCTTGTGTAATGGCTTGTGATGCTATTCGACTTACTAATGCCCTTGGACTCTGTAGTTAAATGAATAATGTTTTTTTTTGAGTGTGTTGATGTTTTTATGGACATTTATTTTCTCTTAAGATTGATTGTCTAAACTATGGGAACATAGCTCTAGGCGAAGCTTGAGATGTATTCCTTTGCTTAAAAGGAAATATCTTTCTTAGGACATATTATTGGACAAACAGGGTAAGGTGCAGATGTACCTGAAAAAGGTGCAAGCGATATAGGAATGGGCGATTCTTAAGAAAGTAGCGGATCTACGCTCCTTTCTAAGTCTGGCCAACTACTACCGAAAGATCATCAAGAGTTATTCAAAGATTGTGGCTCCATTGATGAACTTGCTGAAGAAAGACAGTCACTGAAAATGGAACGTCAAGCACTTGGGGGCATTCGAGGAATTGGTTCAACAATGATGACTGAACAAATGTTGTGGCTTTCAAACTTCAAGTGTCATTTGAAGTTTGGACAGATGCTTCAGACTTTGTGACAAGGGGTGTGTCGACTTAGGGAGGACACCCAATTGCATACGAGAGTTTGAAGCTAAACAAGATAGAGCTGTGGTACTTTGTCCATGAGAAAGGGATGACAGTATTGTTTTTTGACTGAGAGTGTAAGGGAAGATAGTACTCGACAGTTTTGGCCAGAGGATGAGATACCCCATGCCAAAGGACGGAGATCCTATATACAGAGAAGTAGTGGGTTGCACCGACTGTTATTGAGGGAAGTGTTGAGTAAGATGAACCTAGGTCGATAAGAAATTTCTCAATAGTAAAATAAAAAGAAGAAATCAAACAAACTACAAGTAAAATAATACTAAACTTTTACAAAGAAAACTTCACGGAAAAAAATTACGAAACCCCACTATAATTAAATGGGTACAAAAGATTTTTTCTAGTAATTAACTAGACGTATCACATACCACTATCACAAATCTCAATGGCACAATCAACAACATAAACAAACAAGAAGAACATAGATTACCTAATTCAGTTGACTATGTTTTAGGAATTTTTGCTATAACTACACAGTTCCTAAAATCACAAAACTTGTTAGGAATGAAACTTCACAAATCTTTGAACTACTAAAAATATTTTAGCTAAAATAGAATTTATTTCACCACTCAAACTAATCCTCTACCAAGAGTGTACATTGTAGAATTACACACGAAATCCTTTTAAAACCTTCTTCGAATCCGACTCTTATCCGTGGTGGTTTTCCCACTCGGAGGAGAGAGAATAGCTTGTGGAGAGTGATTGTACATGGTGCATGGCTGAATGATTTAGTCAACAAGGGGAAACATGGCATGGAAAGTGGAGAATGTTGCATTAAGCCAAAGGACCACGCCAACACGACCATGTCAACGTAACCATGTCAACATGACCATGTCAATGTGACCAAGTCTCATGCATGGTGTTGTGAGGAGTTCTATCCTATGGGCCATCTTCGACGTCAATGGACCAAGTGGTACTCCTTGAGGAAACAACGGAGCCAGACAGTGCAGGAATACACGACGGAATTCCGGTGGCTGGCAATTGCCTTGGATCTTTCGTTGGAGGGAGCGGAGATCGAAGAAAATTTGTTGTAGATTTGAGTCCTCACGTGCAAAGGGAGTTGACGTGCTTTGATGTACGTGGAATTTCAGCAGTGTCCATCCATGCCATGGCAATCGAGGAGAAAATTGCTGGCAGTCCGAAGGAGACAAAGAAGGAGGCACCAAGATCTAAGAAAATCGCAACAAGTTCATTTGAAGAACTCCAAGAAATTGAAGAGGGCAAGAATCTCAAAACTTGCCACCATTGCAAGAAGAAGGGACATATCAAGGCGAAGTGTTGGTCTCTTCATCCGGAAAAGAAGCCAACTAAGTTCAACACTGATCAAGGCAAGAGGGTTGCAGTGGCAAAGGAAATTGCTGACGACTCAACGATCGCCGTTGAACCAATGAAAGAAGTTGATCCAAAACTTATGTTGATGACGAGAGATTTGTCAAGCAATCAAGAACACATGCAAGTGGAGTTCCCACATTCTCAAATCTAACACTTCGCAGGAGCTTTGTCCTCTCGTTGGAGGAGGGGGTGAATGATCCATGGTGGGAAGACCACCCAGAGGAAGAGCAACGTGGGGATGATGGTGGTGTTGGCTTGGTGAGTTTAGGAGTTGTGCAGGTGTCCAAGTCGATCGCGTACGGCGGTGTCGTCCATGGACGTGCAAGAAAACAATGGCAGACATGCATGCGAGTATGGTGAGTGGACATGTACGTGGATGAAGTCCTCGTAACTGACAAGGTTGACGTGGTTTTCTATGTTGCTGGGTCGTCCACAAGTCGTTGAATAGGTCTTTGTTCGTGGAGTTGCTGAACGAGTCGTGCGTAAGTGGCCACTGAGCGTTTACGTTGCATGAGACGTGATGAGTGGTTGCATGCCTGGTGAATGGAGTACGTGTTGCGATAATTGCGATGACATGTTGAAGACCCAATCTTGACTTGCTCTGGTTTTGTTAGTTATTTATTTGAAGCCTATGGAGGTAGTGCCCATGCATTATAAATAGATGTTGGTATTTGGTAGGAAAAAAAAGTTAGAAGGGAGAGAAAGAGCGGCTTTTGATATTGGTGAAAGATAGTAATCATATTAAGTTTGTAAATGAATGAGAGTAATTCAAATAGTTGTATTAGCAAAAGAAAGTAGTAATATAAGTCTTCTTCTTCCTAGTTTTAGAGATGTTTCTTCTTTCTCTATCTACGTTTTCTCTCTCTATGACACCACCCTATCCAAATCTGGATCAACTCTCTACTATTTTGATTCTAGATCAACTCTCTACTATTTTGATTCTCGATCAACTACCTAATCTGAAGAATATCAAGTTACAACCTTGACGTTAAAATCTCAGCTTGATCCAACCACAAACTCTCATCCGATCGACCTTATGATCTAGGTGGTGTAACAATGAGAGAGAAGGACGAAAATATACTTGCCACTTCTCTTGTAAAAATATTGTCTCTCTCTTAATAACATAACCCTTCACTATATATATAGGTGCTAGATTAAGGTTAAAACAATCACAAAACTCCTACCACACTAATTGGATTCCTAATGCATCAACCAGACTCTTATTGCACCACCATTGGATTCTGGTTCCAAAAGTAATCTCCATGTGGAAGGACGCCCAACAGGAGGCTCATGATTCTTCATCGACATTTGGGAGAGGAGCAGATGAGGGTGCTCCTTGCAAGGATTTACTACAGGTCGAGAATGGAAGGGGACATTAAGATATATGTGCAAACATGTCTCGTATATTAGTAGGGTAAGATTGAGAGGGTGAAGACTAGCTAGTAGGTTGCTAGAACTTCTCCCCATTCCAATGGGGCCTTGGGTGAGTATCTCCATGGATTTCAATTTTGGTTTGCCAAAGGTAGATGAGGTTACATCAATTATGGTGGTTGTAGATTGGTTTTCCAAATATGTGGCTTTCATCCCTGCACTGAAGGAATGTCCAACAGATATCACAATAGATTTGTTCATGAGAAACGTAGTGAAGCATTGGAGTTTTCCATTGGACATAGTGATCAAGATGCAAGATTCACAAGGTTATTTTTGAAGGCTTTGTTCGAACTGTTGAGTTCTCAATTTAACTTCTCAATGAGTAATCATCCACATACAAATAGGCAAATAGGATGGGTTAATACCTTGTTGGAAGAGTACTTAAGGCATTGCATGCAATCCAATTGGGTAAGCTTACTAAATGTTTGCTTAGTTGTCTTATAATCTTCAGAAATCTTCTATTATTGGTCAAAGTCTATTTGAGTTGGCTATTACATGTCAACCCTCTATGCCTCACAATTTGGTTAAGGTAAGCAATCACAATGTCTAGTGGCATATTAATTTGCTATAGTGCACCCAACAAGATCTCCAAGAGGAGGCATAAAAGACGATGAAGAAATGTGCAAACAACCATCGTGTTGAGAAAAGGAGTAGCTTCCTTTCATGCAAGCCCGAGCATAGGAAGTTTTTTCAAGGAACACTCAACTCACCGATGAAGGAGAAAAGGGAAGGAGGAGGAAGAAGGAGAATAGTTGAATATAAGGGGTTTACGTGGTTCGACAACTGCCTACTTCATGGGTGCTAGTGCTCTTTCTAATTTATTGTTATAGCATCACTGTATACATGTCTATTACAATTGAGTCTATTTACAGAGTTACAGTCCCATACAAAAACCCTAGTTAAATCGTCTAGTTCAGCGCGAATGGGATGAATTGTTTGGTTAGACAATTCTAAACTGGATGTCTCCTGTGACTAGTCTAGTCTAAATGTGACGCCTCCTGCATTGGGACTAGCCTGAACCCCAGTTGGCCTAAACATAATGCCTCTTTCGTCTAGGCTGGCCTGGACACAACACCTCCTGCATCGGGTATGGCTAGAGCTTTAGTCTGCCTAGATGCTACACCTCCTACGTACCGTCCAGCTTCTGACGCCTTTGTCGTTCTGTTTATCCTTCAATTGAGTTTCACTTGGAATTTGCTTGAGACCAACTCCACATACTGATCTTCTACTAGACTAAAATGGACATCTGAACGGATGCCCAAACCTTACTCTATTTTCTATTGTCCCCAACTCTAATACATCATTGGGAAAAGAAGTTTCAAATTAGGGATCAAGTCTTGTTGAAACTAACCCCTTAGATTTGGAAAAAGATCAATAGGAAGATTGCATATAAGGGCTTGATTCCTAGATACAATGGGTTGTTTGCAATAACATGGAGGATTGATAAGTTGGTATATCATCTTCACCTTGGTGATCGTATCAAGATGCACTCAATCTTTCATGTAACCTTTCTAAAGGAGTACCATAAATACTAGGACGATCTTGTAATTAAGGATGGTGGTTCTAGTTGAAAAAGTTGTGAGAGAATGATTGACAACTTTGTGGCAGTACGAGATGCTAATAAAAGCTTATGTGGATGCAATTGCAACAAAGACATTGCCAAAATCAAATGTAGGAGACTTGTGAGACTCTTTTACAGGCAACTAACAAATGCTAGTGAGCAAACATGACTTCCTCAAATGGGTTTGTCAATAGAAATGTTGATATGGGACACAACATCAATCAAAAAATGCTAGTGAGTATATGCAATTTGCTCAGATGTGTTTGATAAATGCCTTGATATGAGACTAGATGTCAATAGAGAAACACAAGCAAATGATTACAATTTCCGAATGACAAATGGTTGTGAGGAATCAACAACGGAGAGATGGATGCAGTTGAACATGCCAATGCAACTATTGGTGAATGGAAAAATTCACTTGGGTGACCTAATTAAGTGTCATAGGTTGATAGTAGGGAGCAAATGCATTGTAAAGATGTGAGATAAAGATATGTCCTAATCCACAACTCATTGAATGAACATTGATGGCTGTCAACGAGATGTATAAATATGTAAATCCTTCATCTTACGAAGACATGATACCAAACTATATATACTTGTGAGTGAAATCAAAGTAAAATAGAAGGGTAATTGTTGAAAGCAGAGCTACAGTAAGCACAAATGGTGGCAAGCGAACATTTGTGCAAAAGCTTATTGGAAGGAAACTTGGAAAAGGGGTTAGGGTTCAAGAGAGGAGAGTGCGACAAAAGAGAGTGGAGAGAGATTTGGATTTATCTTTTTATTACCTAGAAAAAGGACAACATGAGTATTTATACCCAACAGTACAACGGTAAAAGACAACAAAACATAAATAAACTTTCAACACTCCCCCTCAATTTTGGGGTTCATAAATGTCATGGATCCCTAAATTGTGAATTAATCTACTAAAGTCTTTGTGTCCCACTGATTTTGTAAGAATACTAGTGAGTTGATTTGTCCCTTGGATATGCTTGGTAGTCACAATGCCCTTTTGGATTTTCTCTCGGATGAAGTGGCAATCTATCTCAATATGCTTGGTACGTTCATGGAAAATAGGGTTGGTGGCAATGTGAATGGTGGCCTTGTTGTCACACAAGAGTTTAGCTAATTTGGTGACATACACATTGAAATCTTTTAATAAGTTTAATAGCCAAGTGATTTCACAACATGTAATAGTCATAGCCCTATATTCAACTTCAACCGATGATTTTGAGATGGTGTTTTGCTTCTTTATTTTTCAGGATATAAGACTATCACCAAGAAACATGGCAAACCCAATTGTAGATCGTCGGGTAGTTGGACAACTTCCCCAATCTGCATCACAATAAGCCTTAATGTTAAAATCATGATAGGTTTTGATATTGAGGTCCTGATTGTTTGAGTAAAGCAAGCATTGACTAGGAGCATTTTTTAGATAGTGTAAGACCTATAGGACAACTTCATAATGGTCCTTATAAGGTTTACTCATAAATTGACTAAGATGAGTAATAAGAAAGGCTATGTTAGGTCTAGTAATAGTGAGATAAATGAGCTTACCTACAAGCCGTTTGTACCTTTCTGGGTCATGGAGAAGATCTTTATATTTAGTTTCATAGAGTTGGTTGATGGGAACTTTGTTGGGTTTGCATCCCAACAAACCTATTTCATCAAGATCTAGAATGTATTTTCTTTGAGAAATGCTAATGCCAATTTTGTTTCTAGCAATTTCTAGACTGAGAAAATATTTTACTTTTCCAAAGTCCTTTATGGAGAAATGGTTATGAAGTTTTCTTTTAAGGGCATTTATTGCATTGATGTTATTGTCGGCTATTACAATGTTATCAATATAAACAAGCAAAACAACATGAGTTCCAGAGCCATTGAGAGTAAACAAGGAATAATCACATTTAGATTGAGTATATCTAGCATTAATGAGAGTGTTTAGACTTAAAAATGTGCATTTTATATATATTAATTCATACATTTTAATGAATTTTAGTTACATTTTGCATTGAGTAATGATGATTACAAGGTTAACTATACTTTTAAACATTATGCACGTTTATTCACTTTAATAATGCGTAAATTAAGTTTTAAGTCGTAAATTATATTTGTGGTGATTACCTACTAAAAAGGGAATGATTGATTGATAATTGAATTTTTAGGTTGCTGATAAATTGATTAATTCATAGAAAAAAATCACGATTTATGTTTAAGTTGTAGAGTCTGTGGGTTAACCCTTTAAACCATGAGCTTACTCGTGAGTTAACTGAGTAAACCGCAAGCCTGTGTCCTATTTATTCTATACGATGAATTTCATCGATGTAATAGCGATTACAATTATAATGAAGGATTAAATGTGATGAATTATTTCTCCTATAATGTGATGTACTTCATGAAAGGTATTCTTTAATAAGCATTTGCAGGGAAATTCGATGAGTAATTGTAGGAAAATTTGTATAAGAGTAAAACTGAGAAATTTAATTTAGCTGATACTCAATAATGGAGAACATGGACGGACAAGGCAAAGAAGTGGACTTGCATGGAACAATCTCACACGTCTAGATGTACACCACGTCCTTGCTAATTACTAGCTTGTGAACTGCCACTCCCTCAACTTATAAAATAGTCCTGTAGCCATGAAACTAGCCCCCCCCCTCCTATCTTCCTTTGAGCATCATTCACAAGACATTCTCCATCTCCTCCATCTCCCATCTTCACCCATTCACTTCTTCCAAGGGGAGATTGACGACCTCATCTTCTCCAATCAATTCATTGGTGTGTTTGTTATTCTTTTCTCAACCTAAGCGTATCCTTGAAGGAGAAACTCTTGATGCCAATTGCTTCCTCTTCTATTTCTTGGTGTAATTATGGAGTGATGCCCAAAATCTCATTTTAAGGTCAAAAGGAAAGCTTGCTAGATTGACGACTTAGTGGACCAGAAGTAAAGATAAAGAGAAGTTCTTAGCATGAACAAGTTTTGAAGGAAGAAATTACAGTGGAGCATTAGGTGTTCTTTCCATTTCCTTTTCCTTTTTCCTTTTACCTTTCCTTTATATTTTTACTCAATTTTACAAACACCTACCTTATCAACTCTGTTATGATATTTAGAGAATGATATTATGTTTGATGTAATGTTGAATGTTGCATTTTATTTCTACAAGTTTTCGTAATGTGTTGTGTTTCATGCTTTATGTTGTTTGTCATGTTTTAAGATAATTAAAAAGACCAAAAATATAAGCGAACAACTTTTAGAAGTTTCAGCAAATTCAAATCGTACTATTTAAACATATGAAACTCACTTTTATTGCACATACCATGAGATACTCCGCAGGTAGAGACATTTACCCACAAGCTATTGCATTTTCAATGTTAAATATTTAATTACATGTGAACTGAAGCATATAATGTTAAGACTTAAGAAGAATTAAATATTTGGAAGTAAAACTCACTCGATAGAGTCTTTCAGTGCAAAATTTGAATCATTTACTAAAAGACTAACTTTTAAAATCAAAATATTCTAAGTGTTGAAGAAATTAAAGTTAATGAACATTCTCTGGAAGGTACAAAATATAATAAGTGTTTAAAGAGCATCCTAATGATTATTTGGAATGGAGCAACTGTGAGATTACTTAAAGGAAATTTAATTACTTGTTCCATTAATTGAATACACCAATTTATCTAAGCACCAATCAAAATTAGTCCCTATGGACAAACCCGCACTTGCACACTAATTACATCTGAACTCGTGTACTTGTGGTGAAATTAAAATGTTTCGAACACACATTTTTTAAGAATTAATTTCAAAAAGTTCGAAACAAGTTTTTGGCACCGTTGTTGGGGATCTTGAATATCTTGCAATTGGTGCTACTTTATGTTATTTTGGTGTTAGTTAAGATTGTAATATAATTTATTTGCATTTATTGTTATTAAATTCTATTTCAAAGTCTTATTGCTAATCTAGAGTAGAAAAGTGTTTTTGATTTAAATTCTGAATTTCATAATGGACTCATATAACTCATATTAGGGTGATTGTAGGGTTGTTCTAAGGACTAGTTACGAGGGATATAATTATTCTACTTATGTTAGAGGAGATTATTCACCTATGGAATTTAATGACTACTCTTCACAACATGATTTAGAAAGACTTAATGTTAATTCTCAAAATAATTATAACTAGAATGACAATTCTAATTTATGGGAATGTAATGACAATTCAGGAATGCAAAGTCATTATTCAAAAGATAATTACATGAATGAAAATCGAAATTATTTGTTAAACATATCATTACGGATACAACAATTAATGGATAAAATAGATGAATCAATACAAATATTGAGGAGAGTAACAAATTGAATGAATTTGAAAATGATAATTATTTAAACTGGTCAATCTTAAAAGAGGATCAGAATGTTTAAGGAATTAATACAGGTTTAACAAATCTTAATGATTATTTGCCAATGAATGCTAGAATTAATCAGAACTATGTTAATTGGAAAATATCATTAAGAATTGAACAACTGTTGAATAGAGTTAATGAATCAATACAACAAACAGAAGACAGTAACATATTAAATGAGTATGGAAATCGTGATAATCTAAATTGATCAAATGAAAATCAAATCTATCAAGATGTGAACTCATTAGGAGATATGTTATTTACAGATGAGAATATGCAACCATTTGAGATAATTAAAGAAAATCAGTATGATGATTTAATTGCATTTAATCATATGGAAAAATTGAATGAAATTCAAAGATCAATTGATTTGTTTTTAAGGAATTCATCTAATTCTAATCTATTTGAACCAAATAATGTGTCAAAAGAAGAATCAAAGGATATAAGTATTATGTTAATATCTAGTGTAACTTATGAAGGTCCTAAAAAGGATGATAAAGAAGAACAAATTAATGACAATTTTACAAACAAAGAGAAAACTAATGTAGAATCTAATCTAGAAGACAAATTCGATGTTGAACTAGAGGATAATATAGAAATCGAAAACAGTAAAGAATCTGAAAACACAAATATTAAAAAAGACATTAAAAATGGAGATAAGTTAACAAATGAAAATCATTTTTCATTTCCACATAGAATGAGAAATGTTAAGGATCAAGAATTGGAACAAATCAGTAAAGTATTTGAGCAAGTTAAATTCAATATAACAGGTTCCTTCATATGTTAAATATCTTAAAACTCTTTGTACCAAAAATAGAAGGAAGAAAATATTAAGAAAAACATTTTTAGCTAAAGAGGCAAGCTCTCTGTTAATTAATTATGTACCTGAAAAATTAAATGATCTAGGAATTCCTGTTATTTCCTGTTATATAGGAGATTGTTATTACAATATAGTGTTAATAGACTTAAGAGCTGAAATTAATGTTATGCTTAATTATGTTTATGAGAAGTTAAAATTGGATAATATCAAATCTACTAGAACAGTTATCCAGCTAGCAAATAAATCCATAAGAATACCTTTAAGTAAAGTGAAAGATATTTTAGTAAGGATTATGAAATTTGTCAACCCTGTTAATTTTACTGTAATGGAAACAAATGCTTCAAATATAAATCAAGATTAAGCTATAGTTATTTTAGGAAGGCCATTTTTAGCTACAGATGATGCTTGCATAAGTTGTAGAAATGGTTGGATGGAATTAGCTTGGGGTGATCAAAAGTTAGAATTGAATATTTTTAGTGGAGTCAAGAAAAATCTTAAAGAGCTCCAATTTAAAAATTTTAAAGTTAATCTAATTGAAACTTTTAAAATAGATAAGGATTTAGATGTAGAAGAATTAGATCATGCTGAAAGATGTGTAACACCAATTGAAGAAATGTTAAAAGAAGAAATATCTGAGCAAACCGAAATTATGGACATAAACAAAGAAAAATTCAAAAATGATAACAAGTTTTTAATTTTAGAACATCCTGTTCTTGAACTAAAACCACTCCTAGAAAATCTAAAATATGCATTTCTAGTGAAAAATGAAACTCTACCGGTCATTATTGCTTCTGAGTTAACATCAATACAAGTAGAAAATCTTTTAAAAGTGTTAAAAAAACATAAAGAAATAATAAGATGGCAGATGTCAGATATAAATGGTATAAGTTCAACTATTTGCCAACATAGGATTAATCTGGAATTTGAAATTCAACTTGTTAGGCAACCATAGAGAAGATTAAATTCGAATATTAAAGTGGTTGTTAAAAAGTAAATTCTAAAATGGTTAGACAATGATATAATTTATCCTATATCTGATAGCTCTTGGGTAAGTCCAATGCAAGTAGTACTTAAGAAATATGAGATAACAGTTGTAGAAAATGATAACAAGGAATTAATTCCAACTAGAGTTCAAACTGGTTGGAAGGTTTGTATCGATTACAGAAGACTAAATACAGCAACTAGGAAAGATAACTTTCCATTGCCTTTTATAGATCAAATGTTAGAGAAACTGGTAGGGCATGAGTATTATTGTTTCCTAGATGGCTATTCAGGTTATAATCAAATCTCAAGAGAAAACAACTTTTACATGTCCTTTTGGAACATTTGCCTTTAGTCATATGCCTTTTGGGCTATGCAATGTACCTGCTACATTTCAAAGATGTATGACAGGCATCTTCACAGACTTTATAGATGAATGTTTAGAAGTGTTTATGGATGATTTTTCTATATATGGAAACTCATTTGAAAAATGTTTAGGTAATCTAGAAAAAGTGTTAGAGAGATGTAAACAAAAAAAGTTAGTATTGAACTGGGAAAAATGCCATTTTATGGTTAAATAAGGAATAGTTTTAGGACATTATTTCTATTGAAGGTATAAAGGTTGATAAAGCAAAAGTGGAATTAATATCTAATTTACTTATTCCTAGAATAGTTAAAGATATAAGAGGATTTTTAGGACATGTTGGTTTTTATAGAAGATTTATTAAAAAATTTAGTAAAATTGCTCGACTTTTAACTCAATTATTAATTAAGGATGCACAATTTGATTTTAATGAGGAATGCACGAAAGCTTTTGACTTTCTAAAAAAAGCCTTGACCACTTCACCTATAATTTATGCACTCGATAGGTCTCAACCTTTTGAATTAATGTGTGATGCATCAGATTATGCTTTATGTGCAGTCTTGGGTCAGAAATTAGATAAACTACCAAGATTAATTTATTATGCTAGTAAGACATTAAATGAAACACAAATTAATTACAGTGTAATTGAAAAAGAATTTTTGGTAGTAGTATTTGCCTTAGAAAAATTTAGGTCTTATCTAAAAGGTAGTCACACTATCATTTACACTGATCATTCAGCCCTTAAGTATTTGTTAGTTAAAAAAGATGCTAAACCAAAGCTTATAAGATGGATTTTATTATTACAAGAGTTTGATTTAGAAATTAAAGATAAGAAAGGTTGTGAAAACACTATGGCATATCATATGTCTAGGTTGGATGCTTCATTTCTTTCCAGTCCGCCAATAGATGACACATTCCTAGATGGGTAATTGTTTATGCTAAATTTCTGCCCATAGTATGTTGATATAGTTAATTACTTGGCTACAGATTTAGTACCTCATGATTGGTTTAGTTTACACAAGAAAATATTTTTTTCGACGGTTAAATACTTCTTTTGGAATGATCCTTACCTGTTTAAGTAATACCCTAATCAGATTGTAAGGAGATGTATCCCAGAAATAGAAACTCAATTAATGTTGTCATTTTGTCAAGACCAACCTACTAGAGGACATTTTGAAGCTAAAAGGACATTTTTAAAGGTGCTTCATAGTGGCCTATATTGGCCAACATTGTTTAAATATATGTATGAATTTTGTAAAAAATGTGTTCAATGCCAAAATGCAGGTCGAATTACAAAACGAAATATGATGCCATTAAATCCTATCCAAGAAGTAGAAGTTTTTGATGTATTGGGTATAGATTTCATGGGACATTTTCCAAATTCAAATGGTTTTGTTTATATCCTCTTAGTAGTGGAATGCAACTAAATGGATAAAGGCAATTCCTACTAAAACTAATGACTCTATAATAATAATGAGATTTTTGAGATCTAATATAATGTCTCAATTTGGTGTTCCAAGAGCAATTATTAGTGATAGTGAACTCATTTTTGTAACAAAAACTTTGAGAAATTGTTAAAAAGATATGGAGTGTTGCATAAGTTAGCTACCCCTTACCATTCGCAAACTAGTGGATAAGTTGAAAGTGCTAATAAGCAAATTAAACAAATTTTAGAAAAAGTAGTAAACACCACTAGGAGAGACTGGTTAGATAAGATAGATGATTCTCTTTGAGCATATAGAACAACTTATAAAATAATATTAGGAACAACTCCATATAAATTAGTATATAGAAAGACTTGTCATTTACCTGTGGAATTAGAACATAAAGGCATTATGGGTACTAAAGCAATTGAATTTAAGTATAAAAATAGTAGGTAGTAATAGACAAGTACAATTAGTAGAGTTAGAGGAATTAAGAAATATGACCTATGAAAGTTCAAAAATAGCTAAAGAAAGGATGAAAGCATGACATGATAAAAGAATTTTATGCAGAATATTTGAAAAAGGAAAAAAAGTTTTATTATATAATTCAAGACTACACTCTTTCCAAGGAAAATTGAAATCTAGATGGACTAGTTTATTTGTTATTAAACATGTTCATCTATACGGAGCAGTAGATTTGGAGGATCCTCAAAATCATGAAAATTTTAAAGTTAATGATCAAAAATTAAAATATTTTCTAAAATATTCCAATAGGAAAGAGGTGGAGGTTGTTAACTTAGAAGAAGATTAAAAGAGTACTAAAATAAAAAAAATAAAAAAATAAAAAATATATAATATAAATACAAAAACATATAAGAATACAAACATAAACAAAGAAATAATAAGTATATACATATGAAAAAGAAAAATATTTAGACTTATACAGTATATTCACTTAAACTGTAAGGTGTTAGTACAAAATATTTATTCGAATTGTTAGCTACTGTGTTTTATTTTGAGTCACTTCATGGGCAAGTGAGTTTACCCACGAAGTTAGTTCGTGAGTTATCCTGTTTACCTGCGAGGTATGTTGAAAAAAGAAAAAAAAAAGAAAAAAAGAAAAAGAAAAAGAACTTTTGGGGATAAACCGTGCGTTAGTTCACAGGTTACCTAGTTTACCCACGGACTAGCCTCGTGGATTATCGCCTTGTGAGCCAAATAAGGTTCTATTTGTTGGAAAATGTTATTTTTAAGCATAGGATTTACTAAAAATAAACAATGTTAATCATCTAAGTATGATTAAAAGGTGATTTCATAATTCAAATTATTAAGAAAGGATTTTTAAAGAGAAATAAATTTGGTGGATTGATAAATGAATGGAAAATTTGAAAAGAAGGCAAACTACAGAATATACATGATTGTAACAAAGTGTGTTCATAAAATTGATTTCACTATAATTGTTTAATTTAAATAAGTTTTATGGATACTTCTCCATTGAACTGTTGAATGAAAAAATTTTAGAAGGAAACAAACCACAACAATATATACAAATGTAATACACACAAAATTAAACTTAAAACAACTACATTAAACATTATAATGTTTACATCATGGGAGAGTTATCTATCCAAATGTTTGAACTACATACAAAGATGAAGGGAGATTACAACTAATTCTTGGGGAGTCTAGATTTGAGTGCTGTAACTTCTTCCTTCAGAGATGCAATCTATTCAAGTACAGTGTCCATCTTTTCTGATATAGTGGCTGACCCTCTTTGCTGTGAAGTGGATGGTTCACTGTGGATATGAGGTGTCAAGTTATCTTCTCTTGAGAGTTGTTTCAAATCCTTGGTAGTTAGCACCCTGGACTTCAATTTCTTCATTGCCTAGGAAGATAAATCAGAAGAGTTTGACACCAACTAATAGATAAGATCACTATAAAACAATTTCTTCTTAATGTTGGTGATCTTTGAAATAAATATCTTGTATCAATTCACCTGAATCTTGTTTAACACTGCATATATTGCAATTTTTACAAAGATGGACAGTTCCAAATCATGTCCAAATCTTTGGCAAATAGTTCTAATCAATATTAATGCAACCATATGTGCTTTACCCTTCATGTATTTCAACCTATTGAATAAGTTGATTCGAGGGTTAATGGTCATGCAATCCTTCATGTCTTGTTCTGACCATTTAGCCATTGTAGAAGATTCGAAGATCTCTACACTCTCATTTCTTAACCCTAAGCTTTAATACAAAAATTCAGGTGTTAAATGAATATTTACCTTTGTGACATTACTAATATGCATATCATCCTCTTGATGCAAATTAGCATAAAAGGCAGGTACTAAATTCTCAACTTTAAAATTGTTACCTGACCTTGGGATAATCTTCAGTAACCCTTGAAAATCCAACAGTTCCTTGATCTCATCGATGAAATTAAAATCCACTAGCCTGCTGAATAAGATATCAAAGTCCTTGATTAGTTGGAATCGATTTTGAGCCTTCGCATTTTTGAAAATTACTGAATTTATTTCTTCTTGCTGGGCTAGATTTGTAAATTGAGAAGAGTATGGTTTTTGACCCCATGCTTAAAGGGGGGTGGAGTCGGCTTGCCGCCGGCGAGCTGCTTCAAGGAAGCAGCACCCGGACCCCAAAAACCCACATTTGGTAAAAAGTTAGGGGGATGGAGCCGGCTTGCCGCCGGTAAGCCGCTTCAAGGAAGCGGCACCCGAATCCCAAAAACCACATCTTCGTGCGAATGATCAGGGAAACAGTCGGCTTCCGCCTACCACGTAGCGGCTGCCGGTTGGCTACCCAAGAAGGCAAGCTGAATCAATCAGGAAAATACGATGAGATTTAACCACGTAAATCTCGCAAATCTGCCAATTACGCGAACCGCGTAATCAAGCCGGAATCATGCCGCCTTCCATCTTCGGGCGCCCCCAAAGAAGGAAGGCAACCCCTTATAAAAAGGGCGGCCCCCTACACCACAGAGCAGACGGAAATTTTCGGAGAAGGAGGCTGGAATTCTCGGGAAAGAAGACGGATGCCCCCTGGTGAAACGACGGTTCACTGGTTCTGAAGGAGGAAAGCAGCTCGGAGCCTCGACATCCCTCTGTCGCACCGGAGCGAGGACTTCCGATCCCCGTCGACGATCCCCCTTGCAGGTAAGTTCCTCCACCCTCACCGTTTTTACGTACGTCCTTCCGATGTTTTCTCGGGCCTTGACCATATAACGCCTTTCCTACGCAAGGGAACAGTCGGAGGATAGACCCGGGTACCATTCCTTCGGAAAAATGTCCAAAGGTATCGGTGGTCGCCCTCCTGGCCGGGTGAATCCACCCGGCCCTGTCAAGCTCGGTTCAGTCATGACCCCTCTGTCAGGTCTTTTTACATGGAAACTCAAAAGTTTCCCAACAAGCTTTACAAGTTTTTATCTGATCCCCACATGTCTTTCTCGGGGTCCTGGAAAGATTTCCAGGATGACGCCACCGGCAAGGAAGCCGGCGGTGGCCGTTCGGGTGTATGAACACGTACAACCCGACGGTGCCCGTTTCTTTCCCGGGAGGCGTAAGTCTACCCTCCCGATGCCCCGGAAAGATTCCCAGGATGATGCCGCCGGCAAGGAAACTAGTGGTGGCCGTTCGGTTGTATGAAACGTACAACCCAACGGTTTCCATTTTTTTTTTCTGAGAAACGTAAGTCCTCAAAAACCCCCCCATGGGTGCAGAGGGATGGGGGAAACAACCGGCTAGCCGCTGGTAGGCCGGTTCAAGGAACCGACCACCGCTTCCCCAAAACCCCCCATGGGTGCAAAGGGATGGGGGAAGCAGCCAGCTAGCCGCCGGCAGGCCGGTTCAAGGAACCGGTCGCTACTTCCCCAAAACCCCCATGGGTACAAAGGGGTGGGGGAAGTAGCCGGCTAGCCGCCGGCATGATGGTTCAAGGAACCGGCTGCCGCTTCCCCAAAACCCCCATGGGTACAAAGGGGTGGGGGAAGCAGCTGGCTAGCCGCCGGCAGGCCGGTTCAAGGAACCGGCCGTCGCTTCCCCGAAACCCCCATGGGTACAAAGGGATGGGGGAAGCAGCCGGCAAGCTGGTTCAAGGAACTGGCCGCCGCTTCCCCAAAACCCCCATGGGTACAAAGGGATGGGGGAAGCAGCCGGCTAGCCACCAGCAGGCCGGTTCAAGGAACCGGTCGCCGCTTCCCCAAAACCCCCCATGGGTGCAAAGGGATGGGGGAAGCAGCCGGCTAGCCACCGGCAGGTCGGTCAAACGGTGCCCATACATTTTTCCGACAGACGTATGTCTACTCTCCCGATGGCCCAGAAAAGTTTCCAGGATGACACCACCGGAAATGATGCCGGCGGTGGCCGTTCGGGTGTACGAACACGTATGACCCAACAGTGTCTGTTTCTTTTCCGGGAGGCGTAAGCCTACCCTCTTGATACCCTGAAAAGATTTTCGGGATGATGCCACCGGTAAGGACGCCGGCGGTGGCCATTCGGGTGTACGAAACGTACAACCCGACGGTTTCTGTTTCCCCGGAAAATATAAGTCCTCCATTAAGTCCCATGCTTTTACAGAAAAAGGGGAGGGGAAACAGCCGGCAAGCCGGCGGCTGGCCGGTTCAAGGAACTAGCCCCCGTTTCCCCAAAATCCCCATGGGTGCGCATGAAGGGGGAAATAGCCGGTTCAAGGAACCGGCCCCCATTTCCCCAAAAACCCCATGGGTGTGCATGGAAAGGGGAAACAGCCGGCAAGCTGCCGGCTGGTCGGTTCAAGGAACCGGACCCTGTTTCCCCAAAATTCCCATGGGTGCGCATGAAAGGGGGAAACAGCTGGCAAGCGGCTGGCTGGCCGGTTCAAGGAACTGGCCCCCATTTCCCCAAAATCCCCATGGGTGCGCACGAAGGGGGGAAACAACCTGCAAGCCGCCGACTGGCCGGTTCAAGGAACCGGCCCCCGTTTCCCCAAAATCCCCATGGGTGCGCATGTGGGGGGGAAACAGCCAGCAAGCCACCGGCTGGCCGGTTCAAGGAACCGGCCCCCGTTTCCCCAGAATCCCCATGGCTGCATGTGAAAAGCGGAAACAGCCGGCAAGCCGCCGGCTGGCCGGTTCAATGAACCGGCCCTCGTTTCCCCAAAACCCCTATGGCTACGCTAATGGGTTGGGATAGCAGCCGACCAGCCGCCGGTCAACCGGTGCAAGTAGCCGACGGTCGGCTCCCCGAAAACCCATATTTTTCTCCCCTGTTCACCACCAGATCCAATATGGATCCCAGTTTTGTTCAATTCCCATTTGTTTACTTGATTCTCGTTTATTTTCATCGGAAGGAATTCGGTTATCCCTCTAAACGCCCTGGGAAATTTTCCAGGGTGAGGCCGTACGTGGCCGGATTGACTATCATGTTTTCCGTTTTAGAGCCGGAGAGTGGCCGAGAATGCCCGGGCTGTCTGGGGGTGCCTAACACCTTCCCCAACAGTACCCTGAGCCCCATATCCAGTTCTCTCTTGTTACACGATTTTATGTGATTCCCGTGGTTTTATCGTTTCGATGGGGGAAGGACACTTTCCCATCCAGTTTTCCTTATTTTCTACCCAAAAATAAGGTGGCGACTCCGTTGAATGAGCCATCAACCGCACGTGGTGATGCGCTCACACAAACACCTTTCAATTCTCTGTACCTCGGTCCATCTGTTGGCAGGGCCGGCGAAAACCCATGGGCTTTCGGGTGATAGCCGGAGGAAAGAGAGGGTACAGATTTTTGGTGACTCCGTTGGGGAAACTCGCTCCATTTTATCGATTAAGTAGCTCAAACTCTCGCTCGTACGACTCTTTTATAGTCAGTCTTTTATTTTTCCGTTAGGATTTTTAACAAACTAGTCGCATTTGCTAAGCGAAGCCACTTTCAAATGCATTGAACTGTATCACCCTTCTTTGGTATCCCTGCAGATCTTTACGGACCTCTGCGGTTCTCCGGGCACCGTCTCTTCACGGACCTCTGCCCTACAGGTTTCGGACCCCGCTGGCTCCCCCTGTCCTGACTCGCTCACAAGCAAGAGCCATGGCCTCCAGTTTCGCTGCGGCTTCCGGATCATCCCCTTTCTTCACCGTGGCATCTTCTGTGCCGCTGTCCGTGGTCTTCGGCCCACCACCGCCTGTCGTCACCCGGACGAACTTCACTAGGCCTGTCATTGTTCCTATCGGAACCTCGGACCAACCAAGGGCGCCTAATCTGTCCACCACTGTAGCATTCGACAATGCCACAGTGCATCCTGCACCGCCGGCTTCTCTGGCTACTGAAGTTGAAGGTAACAGGCCGGCTCCCACACGGAGCACCAGCCCGTGCTACCAACCCCCCTCGAACACCGAGGGCATAGGAGCGGCCAACGCCTTCCTGCCACCTCAACTGGGACATTTCGAGCAGACCCTCCTAGCTCATTAGTTGGCGCGCTATCAACAACAAGGGATTGGTTCCATAATCCCCCCCAGGCCAACCATCCGTGTCC
>JAMKPZ010000265.1:0-68314 GCA_024699675.1 Amphibolis antarctica
CAGAATGGAAAATTTTCATATCATGATTAATTTTTTTGGTGGCACTTGGCATAGGTTATCTCTCCACTCAAATAGGGTAAAGAGAAAGAAATTGAATCATCTTTAGAAAATTAGGTGAACAAGGCATTAATTCAAATGAAACAGGAAGACTCAACCCATTGCACAAGTTAATTTGAAATCTATCTCATCTAAGGGCAATAGGTTATTTGGAATTAGCTCTAGAGATTCTCTCTTAGTATAATAGGGTCTTTCCATTAATTCTAATAGCAACACTTGAAACTCATATTCCTCAAGGTTTGTCATCGAGAAAAACATAAAAATATAAAAGATATAAAAGATGTGAAAAATTTAAAATTTTGAACATTTTTAAACATTTTTAAACTATTTAAACTGATGAAACATAAAATTGAAATGAAACATAATCCTCCCCCCATACTTAAACTTTGCATTGTCGTCAATGTAAATAGAAATTTTCAGTATGAATATGAAAATTTATAACAACTATAAAATAAAGTAAACTTCTCCTTCATATCAAGCATATGAATGTGATGCATGCTAAATAATGCATTGAACTCAGTATGATAAAGCATTTGAAATGCATGAGTAATGCTGTCGAAATTAAATACTAGTGCTATGCATCAATAAGATATGTTGAAAAGGGGGTGATATTTTCTCAAAACAAAGAAATAAAAAAAATAGTGCTCCTATAGTGCTAAACTTGTGGACTTGTAATGGCTCACAAGAAAACTAGGTGGTTTATAAATAGACACCACCAAACTGTAGCCTCATTAGCTTAAGTCGAGTGGTGTTGCACATCTCCTCCATGAGCTGTGTGCCCATCAGGTACATGGGGATTCTATAAAGATTGGCTTAGAAGAGCACCTTTCTTTCTTAGGTTCAATGAATTTGATATTTGGTTCAATTGTGTTTCAATTTTTTAATAGCTTGATCATGTGCAATAATTTGGGGATTCAATTTTAATGTTGAATCTAATTTTTGTAGTGAGCTTGATATTTGTTTCTCAAAAGTCTGATCATGATCAGGTTGATTATGATTTACATTTAAAGAACTATTATTCATTGCATTTTGTTCAATAAAAGGTTGTCCTACAAATTGAGGTGGTTGTTGGCCTGGATTTTTCCATGAAAAATTAGGATGGTTCCTCCACCTAGGATTATAAGTAGGATTGAAATTTGAGTTGTTATGTTGATTATAGAATAAAGTATTAATATCTTCAGAGTCATTTAAGATAGGACAGTCTTCTACAACATGACCTATGGCAAAACAACTTATACATTTAGGCATGGTAGGCTCAGTCTTTTGTTTAAGCTGTAACTCATCAATTCTATGTATCAAGCTAGCCATCTTAGCCTCTAAAGCAATATGTGGTTCAACAACATGAACTCCTTTAGGGGTAGGAATTTGTTCCTGACTTACTTCAGCAGCACTCTCCCATTGGGTAGTTCTTTTGGCTTGATCTTCTAAAAATTTCCAAGCATTATCTATTCCTTGGTTCAGAAATCCATTTTGACTCAAAGATTCTAAGAGTGTCTTGGTGTGATAATCAATCCCTTCATAAATAGTTCTAATTTGGGTCACTCTCTCTACTCCATGATGTGGGCATTGAGCTAGGAGATCTCGAAACCTTGCAAAATATTTCTAGAAAGGTTCTCCTGGTTTCTGTCTACAATTTAAAATTTCATTTTTCCTTTTAATTGTGACATGCATTGGATAGTATTTTCCTAGAAATTCATAACAGAATTGATTCCATGTGATAATTGAATTTGATTGTAAACTATATAACCATCTTTTTGCACTATCTTTTAAAGCAAAAGGTATATACCTCAGTTTAACTGCATCAACAGTCATGTTTGGTACTTTCATCATATTACAAATTTCATTAAATTCTTTTAGGAACCAATAAGCATCTTCTTTTTCGAATCCATGAAATTTTGGTAATTGGTTGATGTAATTAGAATTTAATTCAAATCTGTCATTAGGGCATTTAGGTAGTGTGATACAGGAAGGTTCATCCATTAAATTAGGGTAAAACATACTACCTATTGTTTATTTGATAGGTTGATCTTGCTGCGGGGCAGCCATAATTGTTCTTCTTGGAGGTGTTTTGACTAACCTTTGAAATGAATCCCTAGACCAACCTAACATATAACATTTAAATGTAAAAGAAGGTTTACTTGTGTACCGTCATTACATAAGCTTTAGTTGCCATCTCATGTTGTCATTCAATAGGTACATTTGTTTACAATAATACCACAACTGTAGTAAATGATATAACATTTCAGATTTCTTAAAAATATGTAATGAAATAATCACAAACATATAGATTTTGAGCATGATACAACAAAGATGTTCCAAAGGAAATAAAAACATTGCACATGTGTTCAATAAAGGAAAATTTTGAAATAACCCATAGCTAGGTTTGTGGGTAAACTAGTTTACCCTCGAACTAACATGTGGGTAAATAGGAAATATTACACATAGTGTTGCAGAGTATTTGCATAGGGAATTAACTCGTGAAACTATACTGCAGAAGCAGGCAAAGATAATTGATGAATAAGTTTAGTGCTGCAGTCTCCTTCGAACAGGTGGACCTTATAATAATAAAGATCATCCCAAGCATAATAGATAATAGTATCTCCATTGATGAAACAGAAACCCTTGATTTTTCCTACATAATTGGGAATGTCAGGAGTTCCCAGATTTTCTAGTTGCAATTCAATGTAGACTCGACTCCATTCCCAATTTTCAATGTCCTGTACTTTCCAAATTTCAAATTTCATATCATCATCCCACCATCTAATTAAACTTAGTGAAGATGGGGTTGAGAGGGTAGTCAAAACATCTCAACTTCCTGTGAGCAATGAGGAATGGGAAGAAACAAACTCTAGAGAGGAAGAACAACAACAACAACAACAACAACAACAACCACCACTACTAGCAATACCAACACCAACACTACAGCAAGTACCAACACCACCACCACAGCAACAACAACAACAAGAGGAAGACATCCCCATTGTTGGACAAGAGGAAGGGCATTCTTTAGTGATGATGAACTTACCCTAGGGGAGTTCATTCATCAACACAGAAAGGCTAACCCTCCTACCATAGAATCACAAGTCCACGAGGAGGCTTCTCAAGTTGAAGAAGTGGGGCATCAATTGGAGATGTAGGTATACTTAAGGTTTTAAGTTTAATATTTGGTTGTTTTTGTTTTCTTTTAATTTCTCCCTTTTTAGTGATTTAAAATGTGATTTTGTTAAATTCAAGAGGAAGGAGCTACTGTTGGAGTAGTAGTTCCATTTTTGGAACCCCAAGATAGTGAAGGGGTAAATCTAAAAATCCTTGAAGCCATTTGGTTTGTTTTAGAGGTAATCATTTAAGCTACATTACCTTCAAGTTTGTTTTAGGTTTCCATTTTATTTTATTTTACTTTTTATATGCATGTGTTTATATGTTTTCCCTTTTTTTTTATATATATAGTGTGAGCCAACTTCCCCAGAAAGGGAAGAAGAAGAAGAAGAGAAATAAGGACAAGAGAAAGAGGAGAGAGCTACTGTCAGTCCTCTAGCCTCAAGTCCAATGCAGGTGGATCTGGATTTAGGGTAGACAGAGATTTCTGCTGAACAGCAACTAAGCTTTGGTGGAGAAGAAGATAGAGCATTAGTAATCTATTCTCCACCAACAAAACCACATTCAGCTACTGTAGAGGCATCAGCTCCATCCTCCCCCACACTTGCAAAACAAGCTCAACAGCTAGGCACTAATCCAATGATTTTTAGAGATGCTAGAGCCAAGGCTAAATTTCAGATGATTAGGGATTATGATATTCTTTTTAGCAGACCAGTGGAATTTGATTTCATGGATGAAATCAAGGACTTATTGGAATTTTAGGGGCTGCTATGAATCATCCCTAGAGATTTTAGAATCTTCTAAAATGGCTGATTGGTTAGAGCAGGATATGAAGAATTGTATGGCCATAAACCCTCGAATTAATTTGTTTAATAGGCTCAAGGAAATGAATGGAAAATCTCATATGGTTGCATTAATCCTGATCAAAACAATATATCAAAGATTTGGACATGAAGTAGAATTGTTCGTCTTTGTAAAGATTGTAACATATGTAGTACTTAATAAGATTCAGGTGAACTGGTATAGAGTTTTCATTTCCAAGATCACCAACATAAAAAAGAAGTTATTCTATGGTGATCTCATCTACCAGTTGGTGTCAAGTTCCTCTGATTTATCAGACTAGGCAGTAAAGAAATTAAAGTCTAGAGTACTAACTGCCAAAGACTTGAAGCAATTCTTTGCAGAGGATCAACCGACACCACAGCTCCACAGTGAACCTTCCACATCCCAACAGATAGGATCAGCCTCTATATCAGAAAAGGTGGACACTGTCATAGACCAACTGGCTGCTCTGAAAGTAGAAGTTGTAGAGCTGAAGTCCAGATTCCCAAGAAATGATTGATGTATTTTCTTCTTCTTGTGTAAATTTTTTATTATTGAGACATTTGGAGAGAAAGCTCTCCTTTGATGTAATATTAAACTTTCTTTTAAGGAAATGAAATTTTCCATTAGTTGTGCTCTATTTGTAGTTTCAAATTATGTATGTTTTATTTAAGTCTGTGTATGTGTGTAATTGCATACTTCAATTTTTTTAATCCATTTCGAAAATTTTCTTTTTAAGTTCATAGTCTGATGGATTAACACAACACTTGTTGAATTAAACCATTTCAGAGAATTTAAGCTTTCCTTTTTCTTTTAAACATACCTGGTACAATCATATATATTAAATGATTGCAGTTCAGAATTTTTGATCTCCGTCATTAAGTTCACTTAATTGTAATTATCTTTAACCTCATTTGAAATATGAAATATCCCTTCTAAATTCATTCAAATGATTAACCTTTTTTAATTCAATAAACCTTTCGTTTGAAAATTTTCATTTTCAGTAAATAGAGTCGTATTTGGTTCAAAGAGGAATAACCCTCGTGTAAGTCCATGGGTAAACTAGATAACCCTCGGACTTACCCATGGCTTATCCCCACAATGTTTTACTTACTTTTTTTTTATATTATATATACATTGCTTCACTCTGCTTCTAACGCTACAAACTCTAACTCTTTCCTCTCTGAAAATTTTAGAAAATGTTTTAATCTTTGACCATTAACTTTAAAAATTTCATGACTTTGCGGATCTTCAAAATCAACTACTCCATAAGGATAAACATATTTAACAACAAATGGACTAATCCATCTAGATTTCAATTTTCCTAGAAAAGAGTGTAGTTGTGAATTATATAATAAAACTTCTTGCCCTTTTTCAAATATTCTGTGTAGAATTCTTTTATCATGCCATGTTTTCATCCTTTCTTTAGCTATTTTTGAACTTTCATAGGCCGTATTTCTTAATTCCTCTAATTCTACTAATTGCACTTGTCTATTACTACCTGTTATTTTTATACTTAAGTTTAGTTGCTTAAGTGCCTATAATGCTTTATATTCTAATTCCACAGGTAAATGACAAGCCTTGCCATATACTAATTTATATGGAGTTGTCCCTAATATTGTTTTATAAGCTGTTCTATATGCCCAAAGAGAATCATCTAGCTTATCAGACTAGTCTCTCCTAGTGGTGTTTACTACTTTTTCTAAGATTCCTTTAATTTGCTTGTTAGCACTTTCAACTTGTCCACTGGTTTGAGGGGATGGTAAGGGGTAGCTAACCTATGTAACACTCCATATCTTTTCAATAACTTTTCAAAGTTTTTGTTACAAAAATGAGTTCCCCTATCACTGATAATTTCTCTTGGAATACCAAATCAAGACATTATGTTGGATTTTAAAAATCTCATCACTATTATAGAGTCATTAGTTTTAGTAGGAATTATCTCTATCCACTTGGTTACATATTCTACTATCAGGAGAATATAAACAAAACCATTTGAATTTAGAAATGGTCCCATGAAATCTATACCCCAGACATCAAAAACCTCTAATTCTTGGATAGGATTTAATGGCATCATATTTCGTTTTGTAATTCTTCCCACTTTTTGGCATTGAACACATTTTTTACAATATTCATATGCATCTTTAAATAATGTTGGCCAATATAGGCCACTATGAAGCACTTTTAAAGCAATCTTTTTAGCTCCAAAATGTCCTCCAGCAAGTTGATCATGACAAAATGACAACATTGATTGAGTTTCTTCTTCTGGGATACATCTCCTTACAATTTGGTCAGGGCATTGCTTAAACAGGTAAGGATTATCCCAAAAGAAATATTTAACCCTCGAAAAGAACTATTTAACCCTCGAAAAGAACATTTTCTTATATATATTGGACCAATCATGAGGTACTAAACCTGTAGCCAAATAATTAACTATATCAGCATACCATGGGTAGGAATTTAGCATAAACAATTGGTCATTTGGAAATGTATCATCTATTGGTGGATCAGGTAGGAATGAAGCATCTAATCTTGACATATGGTCTACCACAGTGTTTTCACAACCTTTCTTATCCTTAATTTCCAACTCAAACTCTTACAATAGCAAAATCCATCTTATAAGCCTTGGTTTAGCATCTTTTTTAACTAACAAATACTTAAGTGCTGAGTGATCATTGTAAATGATAGTGTGATTGCCTATTAGATATGACCTAAACTTTTCTAAGGCAAAACCACTGCTAGAAATTCTTTTTCAGTTACACTATAATTGATTTGTGTTTCGTTCAATGTCTTGGTAGCATAATATATTACTCTTGGTAGTTTGTCTAATTTTTGACCTAGAATTGCACCTAATGCATAGTCTGATGCATCACACATTAATTTAAAAGGTTGAGACCAATCGGGTGCATAGACTATAGGTGAAGTGGTCAAGGCTTCCTTAAGAAAATTAAATGCTTTCGTCCATTCCTCATTAAATTCAAATTGTGCATCCTTAATTGATAATTAAGTTAAAGGTTGAGCAATTTTACTAAGTTTTTAATAAATCTTCTATAAAAATCAACATGTCCTAAAAATGCTCTTATATCTTTAACTGTTCTAGGAATAGGTAAATTAGATATTAATTCCACTTTTGCTTTGTGAACTTTTATGCCTTCAGAAGAAATAACATGTCCTAAAACTATTCCTCATTTAACCATAAAATGGAATTTTTCCCAGTTTAACACTAACTTTTTCTATTCACATCTCTCTAGTACTTTCTATAAATTAATTAAACATTTTTCAAATGAGTCCCTATATATAGAAAAGTCATCCATAAATACTTCTAAAAATTCATCTATAAAATCAGTGAAGATGCCTATCATACACCTTTGAAATGTAGCAGGTACATTGCATAGCCCAAAAGGCATATGACTAAAGGCAAATGTTCCAAAAGGACATGTAAATGTTTTTTTCTCTTGATCTTCAAGTGAAACAGGGATTTGATTATAACCTAAATAGCCATCTAGGAAACAATAATACTCATGCCCTACCAATTTTTCTAACATTTGATCTATAAAAGGCAAAGGAAAGTGATCCTTCCTAGTTGTTGCATTCAGTCTTCTGTAATCTATACAAACCCTCCAACCAGTTTGAACTCTAGTTGGAATTAATTCCTTGTTGTCGTTTTCCACAACTGTTATCCCTAATTTTTTTGGTACTACCTAAACTTGACAAACCCAAGAACTATCAGATATTGGATAAATTATGTCATTGTCTAACTATTTTAGAATTTCCTTTTTAACAACCTCTTTAATATTTGGATTTAATCTTCTCTGTGGTTGCCTAACATATTTAATTTCAGATTCCAGATTAATCCTATGTTGGCAAATAGTTGAACTTATAACTTTTATGTCTGACATCTGCCATCCTATTGCTCGCTTATGCTTTCTCAACACTTTTAAAAGATTTTCTATTTATATTGATGTTAAATTAGAAGCAATAATAATTGATAGATTCTCATTGTTCTCCAAAAATGCATATTTTAAATTTTCTGGAAGTAGGTTTAGCTCAAGCACTAGGTATTCTGAAGTTAATGATTTGTTATCTTTTTCAAATTGTTTTTCGTTTGCATCCATATTCTCAGTTTGCTTAGAGATTTCCTCTTTCAACATTTCTTCATTCGATATTACACATTTTTCAACATGATCTAATTCCTCTACATTTAAGTCCTCATCTATTTTAAAAGTTTTGATTAGATTAACCTTAAAATGTTTAAATTGAAGCTCTTTAAAATTCTTCTTAACCTCACTGAAAATATTTAGTTGTAATTTTTGATCACCCCAAGCTAATTCCATCCAACCATTTCTACAACTTACACAAGCATCGGCTATAACTAAAAATGGTCTTCCCAAAATTATTATAGCTTGATCTTGAGTTATACTTGAAGCTTTTGTTTCCATTACAATAAAATCAATAAGGTAGAAAAACTCCATAACCCTTACCAAAATGTTTTCCACTTTTCCTAAAGGTATTCTTATGGATTTATCTACTAGCTAAATCACTATTCTCATAGGTTTGATATTATCCAATTTTAACTTCTCATAAATAGAACTAGGCATGACATTAATTCTAGATCCTAAGTCTATTAACTTTGTATTAAAATAACAATCCCTTATATAGTAGGAAATAATAGGAGTTCTTGGATCATTTAATTTTTCAGGTATAGGATTAATTAACAAGGAGCTTACCTCTTTAGCTAAAAATGCCCTTTTTAAGATTTTCTTCCTTCTATTCTTGGTACAAAGAGTTTTAAGATATTTGGCATAAGAAGGAACTTGTCTAGTAATTTCCAATAATGGTATATTGACTTTAACTTGTTCAAATATTTTACTGATTTGTTCCATTTCTTGATCCTTAACATTTTTCATCCTATGTGGAAATGGAAAATGATTTTCATTTGTTAACTTATCTTCATTTATAACATTTTTCTTTTCGATTTCATTACTATTTTCAGATTCTTTACTATTTTGAGATTCTGTATTATCCTCTAACTCAGCATTAGCCTTGTCTTCTGGACTAGATTTTTCTTTAATTTCCTCTTTCTTTGTAAAATTGTCATTAATTTGTTCTTGTTTATCATCCTCTTTTGGACCTTCATAAGTGACACCAGATCTTAATATTATACTTACATCTTTTGATTCTTCTTTTGATACATTGTCTGTTACAGGAGCATTAAAATCTTCTTTTGAATTTAGGGTGGCTAACACCTTAGATGACTCTTCTATATTTTTGGAAATAGGGTCGTTCATAACCTCAGATGGTCCAACTAAAAAGTCCCTTACCAAATAATCCAATAATTCATACCCTTCCCAGATTTGATCTTTTTCCTTAAAATTTTCAGCTTCTGTAGCTCTATAGAATTGATTTGGTGTGAATGTTGCACAAGTATCTATAGGTTCCTGCTAGAAACTTTCATCTTGTTCAGATAAATTAGAGTTCTTTATAAATAAGTCAATGGATCTTTGAATTTCATCTAACTTCTCCATATGATTAAATGCAGTTAAATCATCATATTGATTTTCTCCCATTACTTCAAATGGTTGTATATTCTTCTCTGTATATGAAATGTTTTCTAATGAATTCACCTCTAGATAATTCTGATTTCCATTTGACTTCACCCAATTAAAATCATTGTTTTCATATTCATTAAACATTTCACTATCTTTCATTTTCTGTTTTGATTCATCATATCTATTTAGCAATTTTTCGAATTCTTGTGATATTCTTTGCTTAATATAATTCTGATTGATTCCAGTATTAATTGGTAAATTATCTCTAAGATTTGATATACCTATATTAGTACTTTGAACACTCTGATCATCTTGTAAGATTGCCCAAATTGAATAATTTTTATTTTGTAATTCATTCTGTCTGTTATACTCTTTAGTATTTTGTATTGTTTTATCTAGTTTATCCATTAATTGCCAGATTTGTAGTGATATATTTGATTGGTAATTTTGATTTTCATTCATATGATTATACTTTGAATAATAATTCTACATTCTTGAATTGCCATTATAGTCCCACAAATTAGAATTGTCATTTTAGTTATAATTATTTTGAGAATTAACATTAAGTCCTTCTAAATCATGCTGTGAAGAGTAGTCATTAAACTCCATATATAAATAATCTCTTCTAACATAATTAGAATAATTATAATCCTCATAACTAGTCCCTGGAACAATCCCAAAATCATCCCTATATGAATTATATGAGTCCATTATGTAATTCAGAATTTAAATACAAGACTCTACTCTGGAAAAGCAATAAGACTATGAAATAGAATTTAACAACGGCAATGCACATAAATCATATTGCAACCCTAGCTAACACTAAAATAGCAAAAAGCAACACCAATTGCAAGAAATTAAGCAATCCCTGACAACGGTGCCGAAAACTTGTTTCATCACTGACACAACACTTGTAATTCAATTCTTATATAAATTGTGTGTGCGAAATATTTTAATTCACCGCAAGTGCACGGGTTTAGATGTAATTAGTGTGCAAGTACAGGTTTGTCCACAAGGATTAGTTTTTGCTTGGTGTTTAGCTAAATTGGTGACTTCAATTAAGTGAAACAATTGATTAAATATCTTATAAGCAATGTCACGGTTGCCTTGTTCCAATTAACCGCTAAGATAGTCTTTAAATACCGATTGTGCTACACTTTCTAGAGGATTTTACTTCCAAATATTTAATTCTTCTTAAGCTTTAACATTATACACTTTAGTTTGCATAAAATTTAACGTTCTGCACACAAAAAGCACTTAACCATCGAGGTAGCTTGTGGGTAAACATTTTTTCCCTCGAACTTACTCGAGGGTTGTGCGATAATTGTGAGTATCAGATGTAAAAACAACACGATTCAAATTAGCTGAAACTTCTAAGAGTTGAATGATTATATTTTTGGTCTTTTTATATATTTCAAAACACAACACATAATACAATACAAACAACTTGTAAAAGTAAGAATGCAACATTCAACATTACAGAAAATATAAAAACATAGTCTAATTACCATAACTAAGTTGATAAAATGTGTGATTGTAGATTTGAGTGTAGTTGTAAAAAACGTAAAGTAAAATAAAGAAAATAAAAATGGAAAGAACACCTAATGCTTCACTGTAATTTCTCCCTTCGATACTGGCTTGGGAACTTCTCTTTGTCTTTACTTCTGGTCCACTAGGTAATCAATCTGGTAGGCCTTCCTTTCGACCTTGCAGTAAGATTTTGGGGCGTCAATTTGCAATTACACCAAGGAATAGAGGAGGAAGTAGTCGGTGTCGAGAGTCTCTCCTTCAAGGATATGCTCAAGTTAAGAAAAGAACAGCAAATACACTATGTGAATAGTTGGAGAAGAGGAGGTCATCAATCTCCTCTTGGAAGAGATGAGTGGATGGAGGATGGAAGATGGAGAAGATGGAAAATGCTTTGTTAATAGTGGTTGAAGGAAGAAGGGGGGGGCGGTTTAGTTCCAAGGCTACGGGACTGTTTTATAGATAGGAGGATTGGCAGTTTACGAGTTGACTGTTAACAAGGGCATGATGCACATCTGGACATGTGAGATCATCCCATGCAATCCACTACTTCAGCCTATCCGTCTACGTTCTTCATGGTTGAGCTGCAGCTGAATTAATATTTAATTATGCTTTGTTACATAATTCTTGCAGTTACTTATCGAATTTCCTTGCAAATACTTAAGAAATACCTTTTGTGAAATGCATCATATTATTGGAGAAATAATTCATAGCATTTAGATCTTAACTATAATTGCAATTGCTTTAATATCAATGAAATTCAATGCATAGAACAAACACGGGATAGGTCCAAGGGTAAACCAGTTTACCCTCGCATAAGTTCGTGGGTAAACCCTTAATGCTCACAGTATGGTCCGAGGGTAAATAGCTTAACCCATGGATAAGTCTGTGGGTAAATAGCTTAACCCTCGGACTTGCATTTAAGCATAAATCATTAGTTTTTCTCTGTATATTAATCTTTCTATTAGCAACCTAAAGAGTTAAATGTCAATCATTCATTCATTTCTCAATAGGTAATAAACATAAACATAATTAACAACTCAAAACTTAATTCAAGCATCATTAAAGTGAATAATCGTGCATACTACTTAAAAGTATAGTTAACCTTGTAATCATCATAATTCAATGCAAAATGCAAATAAAACTCATTAAAACACATGAATTAATATCAATAAAATGCACACTTTTGAGTCTGAACACAAAGTTACTTCGTGGATAGACAAAAAATGTTACGCACAGAGTTGCAAAGTGTTTGCATAGGGAATTAAATCATGCAACCACACTGTAGAAGTAGACATGGTTAATTAATGAATAAATTCCACGTTGCAACCTCCATCTGACAGTTGGATATTGTAATAATAAAGATTATCCTATGCACTATAAATAAGAGTATCTCCATTGATTTGATAGAAAGCTCTGATCTTTCCTTCATATGGAATGTCAAGTTCTCCCAGATCTTCCAGTTGTAATACTATGTAGACTCGACTCCATTCCCATTTCTCAATGTTCTGTATTCTCCAAATTTTGAATTTCATTTCAGCATCCCACCATTGAATTAAACTAAGAGATGTAGGTTCTCCATTAGTTCCTCCAAATAATGCTAATTCAACTAAGTCATAGAATGAAATTGCCATTGCACCCATAGGGTGTGGGACAGGTAGGAGTTTTATTGATTCATCTTCAATATTGATGGAAATGATTGTGAGCTCATTAATGTATTGAGGTGTACAACTAGTTATGAAGTAAATGGTACCATCAATAATCACATGATTTCTATTATTCATTGGTTTTCCTTCAAAATAAACTTTTCTGACTAGTTGCTATTGGTGTTTATCAAAATGATAGACCAACAGATATTGCCAATTAGTCCAAATCTCATCTGGTTCTTCCCAACAAAATAATTTGTGCATGTACCTTCTATCAGTGCCCTTAAATGTTAGAACTGCACCTGAATCAAATAATATATGCTTCTCTCTATTTGGGTTTGGGAGTATTAGTTCTATGTTTGTAGCAAGATTTTTTATCCCAATGTTAGTTCTGTAAGAAAAATATTCTCCATAATACCTGTAAATAATTAATCCATCTTCACATCCTAAAATATTGTGAACTCCATCTAGTGATGTGGGTGGAATTCCTGCTTAATAGTCAATTCCATGGTAAACATATATTCCTGGAAGTGCATCATACTAAATCACTCCACTAATTATATTTCTCATTTTATATGCTTGGTATGAACAAAAGTAATACTCTGAAATGAATGCACGTACACTCTTTCTTACACAACTTAATTTGCATATTTCTCTTACTGGCAGATAAGTCAAAACCTCTCGTAAGACATCTATGGGAATCTCCATTGCTCTTTAAAGTTCATATTGCACAAAATAGTACATTTAGTCAAAAAGAGAGTGTCAACTCAATGTATCTAATATTCATGAAGTAAATGTGCAATATTCAAGTATTAATATGATTAAAATGAATGTAACAGTAATCTCCTAAAAATTTTGTCATTTGAAGCTCATTCATGAACTTATTTCATGGTTAAAGGTGTTTACCCACGAGCTATCTCATGGATAGACTTGTAATCTACTAATTAATATTGAATCTTACTATCCGATATCTCGATTACTTGATTAAAACTATAAAAACCATTAATGCCCCTTCGTGCATTAGCCCTTGTTTCACGACCTGTTGAGACTATTCATCTTCTTCCACGATGGTGAAATTGAAATATTTTGAACACACATTTTTAAGAATTAATTTCAAAAAGTTCAAAATAGTCACCATGTCAACTTTGGAATTGCCGAATGGAACGTGACCAAGGGTATCTGGGTGGTAGCATCTAGCCAAAGGACCAATACCCTGTATCTCACGAGAAGTGAGGTAGAAAGTGAGGCAGATGGCTAGTTGGTAGTGGTGGCAGCTACCACAGAGGTGTCTGGGTAGTGGCACTACCAGATGGAACACATGGGTGAGAAGGGATTGAAGGTGTTGGCAGCTAGTGGAAGAATTCCAAATCTGAAGGAAGTCTACCTGCAGAGCTGTGAGAGTTGCATCTTGGGGAAGCAGAAGAGAGTTAGCTTCTAAAGGGCAACACATGGTCCAAAGCTGAGTAAACTAGACCTAGTGCACACAGACGTGTGGGGGTCGGCACCCGTCTGTTTGTTAGGTGGATCCTTGTACTATGTCATGTTTATTGATAACAATACCCAAAAGGTTTGGGTGTAGTTTCTCATGCACAAATCAGAGGTTTTTCAAGCTTTCAAGAAGTGGAAGGTCGAAGTGGAAAACCAAATAGGAAGAAAGGTTAATTGCATCAAATCATATAATAGAGGAGAATACAACAGCAGCGAGGTCATCGACTTCTACGAGAAAGAAGGAGTCAGGAGAGTCTAGATGGTACTCGGAACCCCGTAGCAAAATGGGGTTGCTGAGAGGATGAACTGGACACTAAACGAGAGGGCCCAATCCATGAGGTTGCATGCCAGGTTTTCGAAGATGTTCTGGGCAGAAGCCATTAGCATAGCGGCTTACCTGATAAATTGGGGCCCATCATTCCCAGTTGACTTTTGGATCTCAAAAGAGTTATGGAGTGAGAAGGAGGTTAGCCTATCTCACCTACGGATTTTCAGTTGTTTATCCTATCAGCATGTCAACAAGGACAAGAGGGATAAACTGGACCTGAAATTGAGGAAGTGCTACTTCATTGGGTATGGATAGAAGTATCTTGGGTACCAGCTCTAGGATGACAAAGCCAAGAAGGTAGTCTGTGCAAAAGACATCATTTTCGAAGAGAAGCACTTGTACAAGCACAAGAGTGCAGAGATAGCCAAGCGGCAACCGAGTAGAGGAACCTGGCTACCAACTGTAAAAGAGTGACAACCAGTAAACTAGAGCCAGTCGCAAGCTGAAGCAAGCGAGGGCCTCTCACGAGTCCTGAATGAGTAGGATAGGGAGCCAGTGGAGGATGACCAGATTTCTAGAAATTAGACAGAGTAGATCCAGGAGGCTGATGGCAGGTCTGCCAAAGGCTCAAGTGTAGAATCAGCCGAGAGCTAGCCAGGTCGTGTCACCCAGTGATCGGCTAAAGAAGAGTGGCAACTGGAGCAAGAGAACTAGAGAACGATACCTAAACCCAGAAGATCAATGAGGGTTTCCAGGGCTCTAGACAAGTACACCCCATCTTTCAATTACCTGCTATTGACAAATGATAGTGAACCAGGGAGTTACCCTAAGGCAATTGAAGCTGAAGATGTAGACTAGTGGGAGTTAGCCATGAGGGAGGAGATGAGATCACTAGAAAAGAACGAAACATGGGAGATGACTCCGTTACGTGAAAGAAAGAAGGCTCTTGGCAGCAAGTGGGTATTCAGATTGGAAGAACAGCCAGACGGTAGCAAGAAATACAAGGTTGGACTTATCGTCAAGGTTTTCCAATAGGTTTAGGGCATCGACTACATGGAGGTGTTTTCTCCAATAGTCAAGATGACCATGGTGAGAATCGTCTTGAGCATAGCAACAGCCGAATATTTGTTCTTGGAACAAATGGATGTGAAGATGGTGTTTCTTCACGGAGATCTAGATGAGGAGATTTACATGCGGTAGCTGGATGGGTACACGATAGTCGGTAGGGGAGTCAGACTGGTTTGTCGGTTATAGAAGAGTCTATATGGGTTGAAGCAGGTGCCTAAGCAATGGTACAAGAAATTTGATAACTTCATCTATACCATGGGCTTCAACAGATGTGATGTAAACTATTCTTGCTACATCAAGATGATGAAGGAGTGCTATGTCATTCTACTAATCTACATAGATGACATGTTGATTGCAAGCACAAGTATGGAGGAGATCCGAAAGACAAAGAGACAGCTTAGCTAGAAATTCAATATGAAGGACATGGGCAAGGCTTGATAGATTCTCGGGATGCGGATCATCCGAGATAGGAAGGCCGACACATAGAGTTTGAACCAAAAGTAGTTGGAAAAGGTACTTAGGAGATTCAACATTTCAGATGAGAGGAAGATGGATCTTCCTCTTAGAGCCAATCTCAAGTTGTTGAAGACGCAATCATCGGGGATGGAGTGGGACTGGGAGGAGATCACCCAGATCCCGTATGTGGCTACCGTGGGCAGCCACATGTATGCCATGACTTGTACACGGTCGAACATCGCACATGCCATCATGACATTGAGCAAGTTCATGAGCAATCCGGGTGTTGAGCATTAGCATGCCGTGAAGTGGATACTACTGTATCTACGAGAGACATCCAGATATGACCTATGTTACCGGAGGGGGTTAATGGAGTTGACAGGTTTCTGCAATTCAGATTTGGGAGGAGACATAGATAAATTCCAGAGCACCTCAAGGTATGTATATACCATGGGAGGTATGACTGTGAGCTAGAGATCCAAGTTGTAGGGCATGGTCGCTGTTGACCCCCATGCTTAACATCTATCAGGCGGCCGGGTAAATCAATCGGCCACCCACCGGCACGTCGGTATATCACTTGGCAGCAGGTTCCCCCAAACTCCTCCTTGGCAAAGTTCCACTTTGCTGGTGTCGAAACTTGTGTTCAGCACCTATCGGGTGGCCAGGTAAATCAGTTGGCCACCAATCGACACACTGGTAAAATAGCCCGGCGGCCAATCCCGAACTCTTCCACCAACATGTAGGTACACTTGTCAACACGCCTGCAGACGTTAGTGGAGAGAAAATGGCTGACCAAACAGAACTTCGGTTGATACAAGACATGCAAAGGCGCAGTACCATTGTCCAGATGGGGGGGAAGCAAGGTAAGTGCTGTGAGGTTACGATAGTCGTAGGCAAAGCTCAGTTTGACTTCCGGGGCAAAGTACACGGCATCCGGATCATTAACTGGTGCACAATCCCGGCTATTCGCCACGACCTATATCCCTGAACCATTGGCTATATTCCAAGCACACGCTGATCTCCCTTACCCGATAGCCGACCAACGTACCGTAGCTACTAGGTAGATGCCTGGTTAAATAATTTAAATCTATTGGAAAGATATGGCAAGATTTAATTAGATAAATCCCGTAATCAATCATTCATGTGGATCACGGGATTAAACCAAAACGTACGCGGAGTTTCCATCCCGGGATCACCCAAAATGGAAGGTAATTTCGTATATAAAGGGTGCTCCATTCCATGCAAAAGGGGCTTCTTTTCTGACATTCCGAAGAGAGCTTTTTCTGACGTTTTGAAGAAGGAGGTTTCCTGACGTTCCGAAGAGGGGTTCTTTCTGAGATTCTAAAGGCATGATTCAGAGGGGAGCTGCTCAGAGCACCGACGTCCTCTAGCTGCACTGAAGTAAGGACTTCCGACCACCGTCGGTGACCCCTTGCAGGTAAGCTCCCTCTTTCCCCTGCCATCATGCTCCTGACTTAGCCTCTTTCCTTCGAACCTTGACCGTATTGGACCTTCCCCGTGCAAAGGGAAAGGTTGGAGGACATGCCTGGGTATCATTCCTTCGGTAACGCTTCCGAAGGTACTGGTAGCCTCCCTCCCTGCCGGGTAAATCCACCCGGTACGGTCGAGGTTAGTTCGGTCACGATTCCTTCATCAGGTCTTTTTATATGGGAACCTACGGTTTCTTACGTGTTTTACGAATGCATCGTCGAGTTTTCTCTGTCCTTTTTCTGTGAGATGCCTAGCCACTGTCAGGCGTGTCATCTCCACTTACAGGTGACCATCTCCCCGAAGGTGTCTGCCTCTCCCATCTTTCGGGTCTAGGTGTAGAAATTTCTACACCCGAAAGTATAGGCGGCATACCAGGTGAACATCTGGCCCTAGATCTGGATGTCCGATAGGCAGACGGGCAGACCCACTAGACCTATGGCTTTTCAACCAGAGGTCCGTAGTGGTGGCTACCACGTCCATAGCCGTGTTTCTATCTATTTCCCACTTATCTCGCTAGGAGAAGCAAAGCTGCTCTCTCGATGCCCTGAAAAGGCTTTCGGGATGAGGCTGCCGGCATGCACCCTTGCCGACACCGGCCGTCCGGGTGTATGAGCATGTACACCCTGACGGTTCCCCTTTATTGGGAGAAGCAAAGCTGCTCTCTCGATGCCCAGGAAAAGCTTCCAGGATGAGGCCGTCGGCATGCATTCTTTCCGACACCGGCCATCCGGGTGTATGAGCATGTACACCTCGACGGTTCCCCTTTACCGAGAGAAGCAAAGCTGCTCTCCTGATGCCCCGGAAAGGCTTCCAAGATGAGGCCGTTGGCATGCATCCTTGCCAACGCCGACTATCCAAGTATATGAGTATGTACACCCTGACGGTTCCTTTTTACCGGGTGAAGCAAAGCTGCTCTCTCGATGCCCCGAAAAGGCTTCCTGGATGAGGCCGTTAGCATGCATCCTTACCGACGCCGGTCATCCAGGTGTATGAGTATGTATACCCCGACGATTCCCCTTTACCAGGAGAAGCAAAGCTGCTCTCCCGATGCCCCGGGATGAGGCCATCGGCATGAGTCCTTGCTTACCCTGGCCGAATTGGGTACATGAACTCTTGTCCCTAGTAGGAGAGGTGGAATATTATGCGGCAACCAATACCCTTACCCGGCAGTCTGGAGTTCCAGCCAGCTATCTCACCATACCTTCAGCTCTTCAGCTGAACGATCCATAATGGTGACCACCATGTCTTTCTCTCTCCCCTTTATCGCCAGATCCCATGTGAATCCTCGCATTGGTTGATCTTCACTTGCTTTTACCAGAAGGAATAAGACTATTCCTCTCGATGCTCTAGAAAGTCTTCCAGGATGAGGCCATGTTTTGCCGGGCTGACTATCGTCGTTTTCTATTTTTAGAGCCGGAGAGAGGTCAGGATTACCTGGGCTATTTGGGGGTGCCTAACACCTTGAGTCCCGTATCCAGTTTTCTCATTTTTTGCATAGTTTTACACAGTTTTATACCATTTCTGCGATTTTTACCATTTTGATGGCAGAAGAATATTTCCCCATCCGGTTTTCCTTGTTTTCTATGCAAAAATAAGGTGGCGACTCTGTTTAACGAGCAATCTACCCCATGTGGCAATGCACTCACACAATCACCTTTCAATTCTTTGTACCTCAGCCCATCTGTCGGCTTCGCTGGCAGAACCTTGTGGGCTTTCGGGTGATAGCCGGATGAAAGAGATGGTACAGTTGCCCTCTCCACCACTGAGGCGGAATACCTAGCCATTGTAGAAGCGGGAAAGGAGAGGATTTGGCTAGGAAACTTGCTAGCCGAACTTGGCCATTGGTAGGATTGCAGTGTGCTGTACTGCGACAGCCAGTCCACCATCTACCTAACAGAAAATTGGAAGTTTCACTCGAGATCCAAGCACATACAGATGAGGTACCATTTCATCTGAGAACAGGTTAAAGAGGGAAGCTTGAATCTCCAGAAGGTGAAGGGAGTAGAGAATGCTGCATGCTCACCAAGATGATGACAATGAAGAAGTTGAAACTCTGCATGAGTCTCATTGGTCTCCAAGGAACTTGAAGCATGGAGATGGCTGTTGGTTGCGAAGTCCACAGTAGGCGCTACTGGTAGCCGGGCAATTACTTAAAAGACAGTCTCCAAGTGGGAGATTGTTACGGCTGCTAAGTGTGGAGACGGTCTTCCACTAGAAAGCAGGCAATAGCTCAGTCCACGAGCTGGCAACCGCGTAGCAGCAACTGGGTGCCGAAGAGTCAGGGCTATAGGGTGAAGACAAGCTTCCGCTAGAGAGTAAGTAGATGTCGGGTTCACAGGGCGGCAGCCGTGTATTAAGGATCCGGGTTGTGTAGAGGACCAGGAGCATGAGCGCAGGACCTTAACCTTACACCCTTAAGTTTACGACTTAGGTTTACGACTGTAAGTATACAGAGATAAGTCTACGGACTAGCATATAGCTACAAGAGGGTAGGAGCTGAAGATCAGCGTAGCGGTAGCTTGACTTGACTGCTCAGGCGGCAGCCAGCCCAGGAGGACCGACAGCTGGCTTAAGGACAGGTGCGGCCAGAGACGGGTCACAGGTGGCTATAGGTCACGACAGCCAAGTGTGTCCTTGCGGTTGCTGGTAGGCAATAAGTTTGAGGATCCCCTCATACGTTGTGGTTAGGGTTCCTCTCGTGTGCCCTATATAAAGGGGTGTAACGTGCCGTGTATCTATGCGAAGTAAGGAGAGAGAATAATAGCAGAGGTCGAATGACGACATATAGCTAGAGAAGAAGAGAATTGTGACAGTGCAAGTGTGGGAGAGTCTACAGTTATGGAGTGATCTGTTTCATGAGAAATCCTGTTGGCAGCACGAAGATCAAGAAAGCACCAACACACTCGTAGAGTAGGTAGTTTTCCGAACCACGTATATCCTTGTGTCTTCTTCCTTCTTCCTTCTCCTTCTTCCACCCATGACAAATACTACAAGAGAGAGCTTGAGTGTTCTCACTGGCGAGCAATCCGAGGAGACACACGTTGTTGGGATGCTTACGGGTTGAGGAGCATCAGGCAACTGTGACATGGTCGTGAAGGGATCGTAGGTGTGCTTTTCCCAATAATGGGTATGTTTGAATTTAAGATGGGATTAATTCAAGATTCACGATTTCTAAAATTTATATGAATTGCTTACTTCTCTTTTTGTTTTTTTATCCTTTGGACACTATAGACAATACATAAAACAAAAGGCATTTATAAATACTTGGAAAAATAAAATACCATTCAATAATACATTAAACATAATTTCATTCACCCAACATTACAACATATATAGTATAAAGGAAAAGGAAAAGGAAAGAACACCTAGTTATTCATTGTAATTCTCACCCTTCGAGACTTGCTTAGGTCAAGCGCTCCTTTTGTCTTTACTTCTAGCTCACCAGGTCTTCAATCTGACAAACTTTCCTTTCTCCTCAAATGATCTTCTAGGTGTCACTCCACAATCTCACTATATTGAAGAGGGAGAAGCAGCTAGCGCCAAGAGTCTCACCTTCAAGAATACGCTCAGGTAGAGAAAAGAAAAGCAAATACACTAGGGAATAGGCAGAGGAAGAAGAGGTCGTCAATCTCTTGTAGGGAAGAAATGAATGGGTGGAAGGTGGAAGATGGAGAAGATGGAGAATATGACTGCGGACAGTGTCTGGATGAAAGTGGAGAGGGGCCGATTTTCATGGCTAAGGGGCTCATTTTATTGACTGAGGGAGTAGCAGTTCCTCAACTAGCAATAATCAAAGACATGGTGCACATCTGGACGTGTAGGATCATTCCATGCAAGCCCACTTACTACCCTTGTTAGTCCACGTTCTTCATGATCAAATATCTGCTAAATTGAATATCTTAGCTCTAACCCTTACGTGAATTTCTTTGCAATTGCTCATCAAAGAATACCTTTCCATGAAGTAAGTCACATTACAAGAAAAATAATTAATTATATTTTATCATCCACTATAGTTGTATTTGCTATTATATCAATAAAACTTGTTGAACAGAAAAAGCAATACTCAAGTCCGTTGATAAATAGGATTACCAATAGAGTAAGTTCATTGATAAATGCCTTTACCCACAGACTCTATAACTTAGACATGAATCGTGATTTCTTCGGTGAATTATTTAATTTACAAGCAAACTAAGTCGTCGGTCATCATTCCATCATTTCCTTTTCAGTAAGCAATTGTTAACATATTCATATATAATTTTCACAACTTAAAACTTAATTCATGCATCATTAAAGTGAATGAACATGCATAATACTTAAAAACATAGTTAACCTTTCAATCATCATTATCCAATGCTAAATGCAACTAAAATCCAGTAAAATGCATGAATTAACACCTATAAAATACACACTTTTGAGTCTAAACAGGAGCTGTACATTCGCTCTCAAAGTGGCCTCTCTTGCCACATTTGAAACAATTCACCTTCCTCCTAAGAATACTCTTCCCTTTAGATTTAGAGGTACTCTTCCTGCCTCCATTTCTTTGTTGGTCCTTGCCTCGACTCTTTGCATTCTAGGCAGCACCAGACGATTTTGCATAAGAGTTGCTCCTTCTAGGCATATCATCATTCAGGATTAAATCCCTAATGTCATTCAGTTTCAACTTTTCTTGTCCAAGTGAACTACTGACACTAATAACAACTCCAGCCCAACTCTCCAGTAATGAGGACAACAAAATTAATGCTCTAATTTCATCTTTGAAATTAATGTCTACAGAACTTAATTGAGTTAATATAGTATTAAACTTATTGATATGATCAGTAACAGATGCACCTTCTGACTTCTTGAGATTAAACAATCTTTTCATCAAATACACCTTATTTGATGCTGAAGGCTTCTTGTACATATCTATCAATGCCTTCATTAGTCCTATAGTGGTCTTCTCCTTGACTATGTTGAATGCAACATTCCAAGCCAAGGTCCATTTAATCACTCCTAGGGCTTGATGGTCTAATAGTTCTCATGCAGCTTGTTCTATTCCTTTTGGATGAGTGATGGGCTCCACCTTTAAAGTCAAATTTGAAGTTCAGGTGTACGTGTATATGAAAGTAGAACAAGTCTATCTCCATGTCGATTATATATCGGATGTGGATGGGATAGTTGCGTGTAATTAAATCTTCCCAGCTGTATCATTTTGGTCAGCTCCTGTCGATTCTTATTTCCCAGTGGTTGGTGAGAAGTTGAACAACTTATTGCTCAAACGCATGCATCGATCCTTATTTGCTTGCATATTGCTTCTTCTTCAACTGTTCTAATATTGAATCTGGTTAATTAATTAGAAACGCATGATAATATATTTTTATGGATATGCAGGCACACACGAACAGCTTTTTAGTTAACCTGTCAGCAGCGCGCGGAACATCACAGTTGGGTCTTGTGAATCTTACGTTCAAATTAGCCGCAGGAAAAACCCAAATCCAGCTGTGTATATATGACGATGGGATGGTTGTTGTCGTTAGGTTTTGATCGATGGGTGGCTTCGATCTGACATGATGTCCATCCAATACAGCTGGTAGGCTTTCTACATATCCATACGTGCGTGTGTCCATACATGCAAGGAAAATAATGTGAGGTTCAAATGTTCAATGTATATACCCAAGCGAATATATATATAAGAATAATACAGCACACGGATATGACTTGATCGATTAAGAATCATGTGAAGAAAGTGCTTCTTCAGCTTCTTTATATATTCCCTCCTTGAAACAACAAAGAAGGTTCCACTCTCCATTAACATCCAAAGGACCAAAGTAGAGAGAGAGAGAGAGAAAGAGAGAGGAAGTGTTTTCTCCCATAGCAGAATGGAATAAAAAGAGATAAAGGCCTCACCTTTCCCTCGTAGTACAGAAATGGAAGGAACATGAGTTATGATATAATTAATTGAAGGAGAATCAAGGAATAATGGTAAAAGATGGCGTGCGTGACCCATCCGACACCCACGTGCATACAAGTTCAAAATTTGTTCGAAGACGTAACATAGATTTTTAATTATTGTATTAATTAATTTATAGATTTTAATTAATTAATTATTGATTACAAATATGGTCATCAAAATTTTTTAAGTACTTAATTAATATATATGTTAATTTATTATTTTAATATGTTAGAGTACGTGATTAATAAATTATTTAAATCAATGATTTAAATTTTTGATCAAGTGATAAAATATCTGGGTGGTTTTGTATTTTATATTTTTAATTAATTAATTTAATTATTAAATCTATCTTCAATTTATTTGTCAAATATTCTTATAATTTGTAAAATTCGTAATTAAAATTTTAAAGTGGTTTCAATTTTCAATTAATTAATATTAGTTTAAAAATAATTTTGATTAAATATTAAGTCATAATTTAAGTAAAATAAAGTATTTAACATTTTCACATTCTCTTCAATCAATTATTTTCCACATGTCGTTCTATTTGATGAAAATTAGAATATACATTATTTTAGGGAGAGCATTTAACTTCTGCATATCTTAAAGTTTTTCCCAAAAAGATCCTCTTTGTAGAGGTAAGACTCATTCAATGGAGGTTTGTTGCACAAATGTTCATTCAATGGAGGTTCATTGAGTGATGGGTAGGGCAATGGAATAAGTTCATTGTCTGAAGTTTATTCCATTAAGTTCATTTCAAAAGGATGTTGATTAAATATTAAGTGACAAATTTTAGTAAAATAAGGTATTTAAGATTTTTGAATAGTGATTTAATTTTTTAAGATTTGATATTTAACATTTTAGCATTATTGAAAATATCTAAAAAGAAAATAGTAGCTATATGGTGTGCCATAAAGTAAACATGTTTACTTTACAGCTCGTCGTGAAATAATGGTCATTACTCCATGGTGAGCTAAAAAGTTATTCCTTGACCCCAATAATTAAGCACATTATCCGTGGTTATTCATCAATTAATCTCACTAGAGGTTGGAACATTGGTTTAATTATTCATTCACATAATTGGAGTTTTTAAATGTCTATTTTAATTATATAATTACATTTATTAGCTACCTTAATTGTAATCATCACTCAATTAATTTCACTAAGTAATTGATTTATGGAACTACCATTAAATAAAGAAGAGAGTTACAACTGAATACTGTCCACACAATGTGTACATTAAAATGCATGCATCGAATTTAAAAAAATCACATGCCTCTGTTAAAATGTTGAACACTGTTCATCAGTTTCCCAACTTTTTTGGACTTTTAACATTAAAACATTAATTCTCACATCACATGTGAACTTAAGTTTTCACGTAACATTAATCGTTGATTTTATAAAGTTTTAGCCTTATATAACACTTTTAAATCAATTGTACCCCTTCGAATTTCAAACTTAAGTGTTTTAAAAATTAATACACTTAATCCACTAACTTAAATACTTAACCTCAATCGAAAATACAAGTGTTAAATAATTAAGCAATAATCACCATAACATTTTCAGAATAATTTAAGTAATAATTAAATACTATAAATATTTATCATCAAATATTCATTAAACATTCAATAAACATTCATCATCAAAATATAATACTCAATAATCTCTCCCTTTTCTGAAGATGACAAAATCAAATAAATTTGATTATTTAATTATCTCTCCCTTTTTGTCATTACTCAAAAAATTTGGGTTTTGGAAAATAATTAAAAAATATAAGATGAGAATTCCAACTATAATCAATACGAAATTAATTAATGTAATTAATTGATTATTAATTACAGAAAAGACCCCAAATATTTTATACAAGATTAATTAAATTATACAAGATTGTTTTCTAATAATTGATTTATGTAACTTCCGTTAAAATAAAAAAGTGAGTCATAGAACTACCATTTATAAACTTATTTATAAACTCATTTATAAATGGTAGTTCTGTGAATTTACCTTACAATAAGGTGGAAGTACCGTCAATTGAAATATTTGGGTGATTTTGATTTTTAATTAATTAATATTCATTTAAAAAGGATTTTGATTAAATATTAAGTTATAAATTTAAGTAAAATAAGGTATTTAAGATTTTCATATAAGTGATTTAATTTATTAAGTTTAGGTATTTAACATTTTAACATTATTGGAAATATCTGAAAAGAAAGAAATAGTTATATGGCGAGGTAAAATAAGGTAATTTGAGAGTTTTTTGGTTCACTCTCAACCCAGTGTACTTAGTCTTTAACCACATAGATTAAATCTTGCTATGACAGTCCACTGAATACTACACAAACTACTACCTTCAATGAACCTCCATTGAACGTTACCCTTCTTCAACGAATCAATGTTGAAGAATCTGATTTTGCAATGAACAGAGGTTTCACAAATCATTTTTACAATGGATAACCATTGCAAAAACCCCCAGAACAATTTGAAAGAACTTCTGCTGAAACAATCATGTGTTCAGCACGTGGAAATAATAATCGATCAAATGGATCAAACTTTATAAAGTTCAATATCTTCAATAGACTTTACACCATTGAAGTTCCAGTATCTTCAATGTCTCCATTGAAAAATGCCCTTATGCAATGCCAAGCTGTTGCAACAACATATTTCACAACAAAACCTCCATTTCAAAACACTTAGCAGTTTTCTACAATGACAGTAGAGTTGCTCTTGAAACTTTATGTGAATCTGTTTGTACTAAACATACTTAAATGATAAAAATAAGTTTTGTTACAAAATATTTGCAATAAATTCTTCACCAAAACAGTAAGGATAATTAATTAGAGAATATTATCCCTAACAATCTCCCCCTTTTTGATGATGACAAAACTTAACATATATATTAAAAGTAAGATTAAGCTACTACGCACATTCACATTTTAAAAGTGTTAATTCTCATTAGCAATAAAAAGGATCTCCCCCTTTTTGTCATACATTAGAAAGAGAGAAATAACATTGAAATTTCATTAGTGTAGTAATAATAGTTGGTATCAATACATACAACTAGAAACAAACATCAATAAAAGTACACTATTTCAGAAAGGTCCTTTTTAAAAGATCGATATCAGACTGTAGTGTAGCTATCATCTCTTTTACTTCAGCAATATTAGTTGGAATTGATGCACTCGTTGAAGAAGGACTAGTAGCTATAGTAGATGGCTGAGGATCTTGAGTTGGTCTATCATGAACCAGAAATGGGGGATTAGAAAGACTATACTCTTTAAACTCTCTCATAGTAAATAGCTGTGATTTTTTCTTCTAAACATCCTAGTTTGACGGATTTAAAGAGGACTCAATCAGTTTAAAAATAGTATCTCCATAGAATAACTTTTTCTTTACAGATTTTAGTTTGGCAGTGAAAACCCTGTACCAATTTACTTGGATTCTATTGATCACAACATAAGTACCTAACTTAACAAAATTGCTTAATTCCAAGTCATGTCCCTGCCTTTGATAAATAGTTCTCAATAAAATAGCAACAACCATTCACACCTTCCCATTCAACAATTTCAATCTATTGAGAATAGAAACTTAGGGATCAATACATAGGTAGTTCTTAATATCTTATTAATTCCAATTCCAATACATGGTAGTTTCAAGTAATTCAATTCCTTCATTTTTGAGACCCAAATGTTCAAAATAAATTTAGGAGACAATTCAATATTATCTTCTGAAATATTTGTAACTAAGGTACCTTGATGATCAACAAGATTGGCATAAAATGCAAGAACTAAATTTTGTACCTCAACCAGAACTCTATTTGATGAAATTATCTTCAACGGACCTTGAAAAGTGAATAGATCTTTGAGATCTTCCATACTTTGCCATTGAGTGGGTCTATTGTAGTACCCTCTCTTTCATCCGGCTATCACCCAGAAGCCCATGGGTTTCCGCCGGCGGGGTCGGCGGATGGACCGAGGTACAGAGAATTGAAAGGTGTTTGTGTGAGTGCATCACCATGTGGGGGAGATGGCTCGTTGAACAGAGTCACCACCATATTTTTGGGTAGAAAACAAGGAAAACTGGAAGGGGAAGCGTCTTTCCACCATCGAAACGATAAAACCACGAGAATGACATAAAATTGTGTAACAATATACGAAACGTGAGTGAACTGGATACGGGGCTCAGGGTACTGTTGGGGAAAGTGTTAGGCACCCCCAAACAGACCGGGCAATCCCAGCCTCTCTCCGGCTCTAAAATGGAAAACCACATCAGTCAGCCCGGCCATTCATGGCCTCATCCTGAAAACTTTCTAGGGCGTTAGGAGGGATAACTTTATCCTTTCTGGTAAAACAAACGAAGATTGAACAATGCGGGGTTTCGCATCGCATCTGGTAATAAATGGGGGAGAGAAAGACACGAGGTCACCCTTTCGGACCTCTCAGGAGAAGAACTGAAAGTCAGGTGAGGCGGCCGACTGGGCCGCTAGACAGTCGACTGAATATGCCGGCTGTCGTGTCATATCCCCTCTTTGACCGGAGGTGAGAACTTGCATTACCACTTGGTTGGGGCCGACACTGGTGCATGCCGGTGGTCTTATCCCGGAAAGGTGGCTCTGTTCTTTCCGAAAATCAAGAACCGTCAGGTTGTACGTTTGTACACCTGAACGGCCACCACCGACAAAGATGCATGCCGGAGGCGTCATCCCGAAAATCTTTCCTAGGCATCGGGAATGTAGACTTACATTTCCCAAAAAATGGGGATTGGCTGCTAGTTTTGTTGTACCGGTTCGTCGACGACGGACCAGCTGGTTACTCAAACCATCAACCCCAAAATGGGTTTTCGGGGAGACGGTTGCCGGCCGTTAGTGCTGGTTTGCTGGTGGCAGGCCGGCTGATTCCCCGAATCATTCACCCAAAAATGGGCTTCCGGGGAGCCGGTTGCCGGCCGTTAGTGCCGGTTTGCCGACGGCAGGCCGGTTGATTCCCTGAATCATTCACCCAAAAATGGGTTTTCGGGGAGCCAGCTACCAGCCCTTTGTGTCGACTTGCCGACGATGGGCCGGGTGGCTCCCCGAATTGTCTATGCCAATGGGGTGAATGCCGGAGGCGTCATCTCGGAAATCTTCCTAGGGCATGGGGAGGGTAGACTTACGCCTCCCGAAAAATGGGAACCGTCAGGTTGTACCTCTCGTACACCCGGACGGCCACCGTCGGCATCCTTGCCAGTGGCGTCATCCCGGAAAGCTTTCCAAGGCATCGGGAGAGTAGACTTACGCATCTCGGAAAAGAATGGGAACCGCCGGGTTGTACCTGTTCGTCCACCCGAACAGCCGCCGCCTGCATCCTTGCTGGTGGCGTCATCCCGAAAAACTTTCTAGGGCATCGGGAGAGTAGACTTACACCTCTCGGAAAAGAACGGGAACCGCCGGGTTGTACGTATTCGTACACCCGAATGGCCGCCGCCGGCATCCTTGCCGATGGCGCCATCCTGGAAGCCTTTCCGTGGCATCGGGAAGGTATACTTACGCCTCCCGGGAAAGAACGGGAATCACCGGGTTGTACGTGTTCGTACACTCGAATGGCCACCGCCGACATCTTTGCCGGTGGCATCATCCCGGAAGCCTTTCCGCGGCATCGAGAGGGTAGACTTATGCCTCTCAGGAAAGAAAACATGCGGAGATCAGATAAAAACGTGTAAAACTTACTGGGAAACTCAGAGTTTCCACATAAAAGAAGTCGATGAAAGGGTCACAACTGAACCAAACTCGACTGTGCCCGGAGGATTTACCCGGCTGGGAGGGCAGCCGCTGGTACCTTCGGACATGTTTCCGAAAGAATGATACCCGGGTCCGTCCTCTGACCTTTCCCTTTCATGGGAAAGGTGTTAAATGGTCGGGGTTCGAGGAAACATTGTTTAAACCATACGTAAAACGGCCAGGGAGGAAGGGCTTACCTGCAGAGGGTCATTGGCGGTGATCAGAAGTCCTCGCTCCGGTGCAGCGAACGCGCGTCGGGACCACGAGCGTCTCTCTTCCTTCAGAACCTCCGGCCGGCATCTTCTCCGAGGGGTAGAAGCGAGCGTTACCAGTGTCCGAACGAAGGTTTCTCTGAGGGTTGAAAAGCTTAGGTTTTTGGGGAGGGAGGCCACTTCTTTTATAAGGGGTTGCCTTCCTTATTCAGGGTGCCCGAAGATGGAAGTTGGCATGAGTTTTGGTGCGATTACACGATCTGTGTAATGAATTGATTTGTGAGATTTAAGTAGTCAAATCCCGTCATATCCCCCTAATTGATTCGGCTTGCCTTTCTGGGTAGTTAACCGACAGCCGCTACGTGGCAGACGGAAGTCGGCTGGTCCCCCGAACATTTGCGCCAATGGGGATTTTGGGGTCTAGTAGCCGCTTCTTCAGACCAATTTGTCGGTGGCTAGCCGGGTAATTCACCCAACCTGGGGTTTTTTTGGGGACTGGTTGCCGCTTCCTTGAAGTGGCTTGCCAGCAGCTAGCTAGGTAATTCCCCCAACCTTTTGTGCAAGTTGGGGTTTTTTGGGGACTGGTTGCCGCTTCCTTGAAGCAGCTTGCCGGCGACTAGCCAGGTAATTCCCCCAACCTTTTGTGCAAGTTGGGGTTTTTTGCGGACCAGTTGCCGCTTCCTTGAAGCGGCTTGTCGGCGGCTAGCCGAGTAATTCCCCCAACCTTTTGTGCAAGTTGGGGTTTTTTTTGTGGATTGATTGCCGCTTCCTTGAAGCGGCTTGCCGGCGGCTAGCCGGGTAATTCCCCCAACCTTTTGTGCAAGTTGGGGTTTTTTGGGGACCGGTTGCCGCTTCCTTGAAGGGGCTTGCCAGCGGCTAGCCAGGTAATTCCCCCAACCTTTTGTGCAAGTTGGGGTTTTTTGGGGACTGGTTGCCGCTTCCTTGAAGCGGCTAGTCGAGTAATTCCCCCAACCTTTTGTGCAAGTTGGGGTTTTTTGGGGATCGGTTGCCACTTCCTTGAAGCGGCTTGCCGGCGGCTAGCACAGTAATTCCCCCAACCTTTTGTGCAAGTTGGGGATTTTGGGGACTAGTTGCTGTTTCCTTGAAGTGGCTTGCTGGTGGCTAGCCGGGTAATTCCCCCTTTAAATTTCGCTTAAGCATGGGGTCAACAGAATGCCCCTCCCTAGGCAAGGTTGTATGACTTCGGGGGAAGGAAGCCGACATCCTAGGGTTGAATGACCCTCCATGCATAAACGGTAAGCCATGCGAGATTTCACACTTTTGTGAATTATCTATCGTTGGTCAGAAAATAGAATCGGACTTACACTCTCGGTCACTTGACCGAGGGATGCCATAGTGTTAGCCGGTTGGTTGCACGACAGCCACCTTGTGGGTGCCGGCGACCGGGTAACGAGGTGGAAAGCGTTTGCGTACCGTGTCTGAAGGCTGTGTCGACGTCGCGTTGTACTTCCCCCACATCTTAACTCTTAGTCGGCCAGTTACGCGGTAACCACCTTGTGGGAGCCGGCAACCGGGATGTGATGTGAAAGCTTCACATGTTTCTTTTCTGAAAGCTGTCGAGGCAGTGAATAGTCACATCATACTTTTTGTGACGTTACGTTTCGACTGGTTGGTTACGCGGTTGCCGCCTCGTGAGAGCCGGCCACTGGCTAGTGATGTGAATGTTTTCACGTGCTTGTTGCAGCTTTCTCGATTTTCGTTTACCTTTTTCGGTTTCCATGCCACTTTATCAGTTTCTGTGCCATGACCGTACCTTTTCAAAGTTGTCAGGAATCATTTCAGCTTTCTTGATTTCTGTGCAACCAGTTTTTGAGCCGGTTGCCGCCTCGGGTTAGCTGGAAATCGAGTGCCAAATTTTCTATAAATAGAGGGTGTGGGCATTCGAGATTTCTTCATCTCCTCTTCTCGATCTCATTCTTCACTTGGGTTCTTCTCCTCGATTTTCTAAAGATGGTGTTATATGGAAGGCTGGTTAACTTCGACCAATTGCAAAAGGTGGAGTAGCTATTTGTCAGGCAGGGCTTGCTTCCTTTTGTCTGGGACTTCCGCCGGGTCGAGACCGTCCCCGGCTTGGTAGCCGAGATGTACTCCAACCTATCGGAGGTGGAGTCGCAACTTGTTCTGGGCCTCCAGTCAGGACCGGTGGAATTCTCCGACGCGCTCCTATTCGAGGAGCTGGGCCTCTGCTTCACTGGCCTGGACATCTTCTCCTCCCCATCGAGCCTTCCTTGGAGCATCGACGACATCAACGTAGCAGTTACTGTGGAAGTCGATTCTCATCAGCGGGTCGTCAAGGCCCGGGACCTGAACCTCGTTGCCCACCTCGTCTCCTTCGTTCTCAACAATACGATCCTCCTGAAGGGGGGACATTGGGACGAGATTAGTGTGGCGACTTACCTTGCGACTTTTGCGGTGGTAACGGGTTGCTAGGTGAACTAGGCGGTGGCGGTTCGGTGCCAGATGCGCGGCGTGATCATCCCGGGCCAGCAACCTCCCAGCCAGTTGCTTTTCGGGGAGGCGATGGTGTAACTGGCCCACTTCCTCCATATCTCCATCGGGGACCGGTCGAAAGTCCCGCTCCAGACCCGACCCATTACCTCAAAGTGGACCAGCTCATCGTCCGGCAGGCAATCAACCGGGCGCCGTCCTCCTGCTCTTGCTCTCGGTGTGCCGGCAGAACTTCTTTTGACCCGATTTACGTCGAGGGCTTGCGCGTGGTGCTGGATCGTCTCCATGCTCAAGACGAAGTCCTTATCCGATTATTGAGCTGTGAGGACCGGTTGATCCAACTGGTCAAGCGGATAGAATGCCGGGAGCAGGCCCGAGAGTAGTGAAGGCAGGAGCATCAGAGAGCCGACCCCCGGAGGTTCGAGTTCCAGGGGTCTTCAGACGAGGAATAGTCTCGTGTGTCTGTTTGTACTTCCCGTCATAAATAATATCCAATGCACTTTTCAACAAAACTTTGCATATAACTGTTTCCTCGAGAACTTGTGCGGACTGACGGGTGAGTCGTGGGGCGGTGATACAGAGACGATGTTCGTACCAGGCTGGAAGTTTTGGGGGAGCCGGCAGCCGGTTTTGTTACCGGATTGCCCACGGCGGGTCTACTTGTCACCCGATCCACACGTCTAAGTATGATTTTTGGGGAGCTGGCAACCGCGTTTTCTTACCAGATTGCCGGCGGTGGGCCATTTAGCCACCCGATCCATACGTCTAAGTATGGTTTTCGGGGAGCCAGCAACCGGGTTTTCTTACCGGATTGCCGGCGGTGGGCCGATTAGCCACCCCATCCATACGTGTAAGTATGGTTTTCGGGGAGCCGGCAACCGGGTTTTCTCACCGGATTACCAGCGGTGGGTCGGTTAGCCACCTGATCCATACATCTAAGTATGTTCTTCGGGGAGCCGGCAACCGGGTTTTCTTACCGGATTGCCGGTGGCAGGCCGATTAGTGACCCGATCCATACGTCTAAGTATGGTCTTCGGGGAGTCGGCAACTGGGTTTTCTTACCGGATTGCCGGTGGCGGGCCGGTTAGCCATCCGATCCATACGTCTAAGTATGGTTTTCGGGGAGATCGGCCGTCGATTAGTTTGCCTGATAGCCTTTCTTTTTCCTACGTAACGTTTCGTCTGGTGCTGATCCTTGTCATGGCGTTAAGTTGTCCGAGTTCGGCGAGGTGTGGGGGCCTTGTTCGTTCCTACGAGGAGTAATTAGTGTTGGGGAGTCGACCGTACCTAGGCATCAGTGGCGATGACCAGCTGATTTACCCGGCAGCCCTCTTCTTTTTCTGCGTGACATCTCGTCTCGTGCGTGTTTTGGTCTGGGTGGTCGTATCTCTTAAGTGGCAACCGACTGAATTGTTCGACTGACTTGTTCACCTGCACACTTGTTCGTATATTAGTTTCCAAAGGTGAGGAGGGAGTGTCGTTCCCTCCTCTCATTCGTGAATATCTGTGGTGAGTTGTGTGGGGAAGTTGGGACACTCTCTGGTGACTCTCTTTCCTGTGTTTTGTTTTGTTGATTTTGCAGAGGGATCTTCAGGTGGATGCTCATGACAAAGTTTGCGCCAGGTAGCTGTTCCGACTCAATTGTGCTATCTGGACCTACAGGGGAATGAAAGGTGTCTCACCTCACGTCAAAAGACAACCACTCGGACATTCACACATGTGAGTTTGGAAAGGTAGTTTCCTTGTCCAGCGGAAGCGACCCTCAGGCAACAAAGGCGGGTCGAGAGGAAAGATCCGAGAGCTGTCCTTCTGCCCATAATTATGCTGATTCTTCCTCACGAGTTCGCTCTGGGGTTGTAGAGATAACAGATAGAATTATGCAGGTTCCGGAAACATGGGCATCGGAACCCGGGGGTGGAAGTGACTTTCAGTGGGATGCCAAGCCCAATGCTGCTGAGGGTGCAGCTGTTGGAAGATCTTTCGTAAGGGATGCCAAGCCCTGTGTTGACGACTTAGCTGGGATGTCAAGCCCTAGGATAAGAGAAAAAAGAAGTGGGTGTCGGCAAATGGGTTCCAGCACCCGGTTTTGTTGGCAGACTTTGATTGGTTGCCAAGCCCTGAAAGAAGGGGATACTTGGTCAATCGCGACAAGCCAGGTATTGGACTGCCAACAGACGGTGGCTAGCTGGGTAATTCCCCCTTTAAATTTTGCTTAAGCATGGGGTCAACAACTGTACAAAATAGTATAGGAATTCAAAACTTTAAACTTCTCATAGCAATTATGATCCATAAAGAAAACAAGATTTTGACTTGTTGCATTGTCATGATTTGAGAATTTTGTAGTAAGAGGGATTTGAGAACTATGATTTGAATTGGAATGAGAATGTTGAATAGCTAGAGGGGGTGTTGGAGTTTCTACATGAATTGAAATATTCAGACTATGTGGAATTTCATCCTCCAGTGATTGCTGTCCTTCAGAAACATGAATGTCTTGAAATTTTGGAATGTTAGAAACCACTGTGTCTGGTTGTTCTGGCTATTCTGAACTGTCAACATGAATATCTTCAACCACATTGCTTATGGTCTTGTCAATATTTAAGTGTTCTTTAGAAATTGATTTAGTAATTAGAGGAGAGACGGCCACATCCTTTTCAGAGGTGTCCACACTAGCCTTTTAAGACACTCGAGAATAACTCTTTTCAAAATGAGAGCGCTTAGAGGGTCCTTTTGAAATGTGACTCTCAACTGGGATGATAGGTAACTCTGTGTTAGCTTCAATGTGTGGAATAGTTTCAGGTTTATCCTCTGATATTTCTATAATCGTACCAAATGGAATTTTATTCAGTTCAACTTTTAATTGTGGTAGAGCAGTACTGGTACTAGGCATGTCTAAACTGTAAGATTTAGACTTAAGTAATTTTCTTTTCCACTCATGAAAAGCAATTTTAGCATGGTGTCTAGCCACATCTACTTTCATGCTAATGACTATCTTATATTCATATAATCTTTCATAAAAATACGTAAAGTCCTCATCAAAATCAAGGACAAGCATATTAGAAACATTTTTTCCTTTATTTGAAAAATTTAAACATTGCTAATGACTATACCTATATCCTTAATCTGACTCAAATGCAAGGTAGTAGCATTGGCGTTAAAACCATAATTCAGCTCTTTTCTAGATTACATCATGAGCCATGACATGATTGGGTTAGACTTGCTTTTCCTCTCTTACAACTTGATCAACATAAAACTTTATTTTTGACTTTATATGTTGAGGAATAACAATATTTTCATCTGCTAACTATCCATATACTTTAAACAGAGAAGCTTCTAAATCAAAATAGGCGCATTCTCACACAACATTTCTCATACCTTTAGTATTATGCCAGACATGACATTGATTGAGAAAGAGCATAAAATCAAGGTGCTCCCACTAGACGTAATGATCGTCTCCAACCATTGTTGTTGGATGTGGCAGGAATGATGGCAAAGAATAGAGTGGGGTTGAGAAATTTCAGATTTGAAGAGAAGATGCACGTAAATGAAACTGTGATTAAGGCTAAAATCACTACAATGGATAGACTATATAAAAGGTTTTAAAATGTTGGGAAGTAGGACTCCTAAGATGAAAATGTTACTATCTTATAACATAAGAAAAATAATTCAGTGCAACAGACAGTTCGTTGTAATTCCTGTTGAACAATGATACCGTTGAAGAACTTGATCTTGCAACAGACCATCATTGAATAATCCGAAATTAATTGATTGATGATTACGGTGGCTAATAAATGTAATAATATATATAAAATAGGTATTTAAAATTTTTTTATCAAGTGATAAAATATTTGGGTGGTTTTGTATTTTATATTTTCAATTAATTGATTTAATTATTAAATCTATCTTCAATTTATTTGTAAAATATTCTTATAATCTATACAATTCTTAATGAAATAAAAATTCAAATTAAAAGTAATTAATTGGAACTTATTCAAGTATTTTCAATTAATTGAATTACAGAACTTTCGTTAAAATAAAGAAGAGTGTCACAAAACTACCATGATTATGATTAAGTTGGCTAATAAATGTAATTATATAATTAAATTAGGTATTTAAAAATTCCAATTATGTGAATTAATTATTAAACCAATCTTCCAACATCTAGTAAGATTAATTGATGAATAAGTGCGGATAATGTGCTTAATTATTGGGGTCATGGAATAACTTTATAACTTACCGTGGACTAATGGTCATAGCTCCATGACGAGCCGTAGAGTAAACGTGTTTACTTTACAACTCATTGTATAGCTACTCCTTACTTTTCAGATATTTCCAATAATGTTAAAATGTTAAATGCCTAAGCTTAATAAATAAAATCACTTATTCGAAAATCTTAAATACCTTATTTTACTTAAATTTATGACTTAATATTTAATAAAAGTCCTTTTAAAATCAATATTAAGTTCACTTATCAACGATTAATGTCACATGAAAGCTTAAGTTCACGCGTGATATGAGAATCGATGTTTTAATGTTAAAAGTTTGAAAAAGTTGAGAAACTGATGAACAATATTTGGTGTTTTAACATAGACACATGACATTTTTAAGTTTGGCACATGCATTTTAATGTGCACGTGGTGTGAATAGTATTCAGCAGTAACTCTCTTCTTTATTTTAACAGTAATTCCATAAATCAATTACCTAGTGAAATTAATTAAGTGATGATTATGATTAAGGTGGCTAATAAATGTAATTATATAATTAAAATAGGTATTTAAAAATTCCAATTATGTGAAGGAATTATTAAAACAATGTTCCAACCTCTAGTGAGATTAATTGATGAATAACCATTGATAAGGTGCTTAATTATTGGGGTCAAGGAATAACTTTATGACTTGCCATACATAGCTATTACTTTCTTTTTAGATATTTCCAATAATATTAAAATGTTAAATAACTAATCTTAAAAAATTAAATCACTTATTCAAAAATCTTAAATACTTTATTTTACTTAAATTTATGACTAATATTTAATCAACATTCTTTTGAAACAAACTTAATGAAATAAAATTTAGACAACGAACCTACTCGGTTGCCCCACCCATTACTTAACGAACCTCCATTGGACGAACATTCGTGTAACAAACCTCCATTGAATGAGCCTTGCCTCTACAAAGAGGATCCTTTAGGAAAAGCCTTAAGATGTGCAGAAGTTAAATGCTCCCCCTAGAATAATGCATATTCTAATTTTCATCAAAAGAACGACATGTGGAAAATAATCAATTGAAGAAAACATGAAAATGTTAAATACCTTATTTTACTTAAATTTATGACTTAATATTTAATCAAAATTCTTTTTAAATCAATATTAATTAATTGAAAATCAAAAATACCCTAATATTTCAATTGACGATACTTCCACCTTATTGTAAGGTAAATTCATGGAACTACTGTTTTTAAATAGTAGTTTTGTGACTCACTTCTTTATTTTACGATATCTCCATTGCAAAAGCACTTAGTAGTTTTCTACAACGATAGCATGGTTGCTCTTGAAGCTTTATGTGAACCTCTGTGTACTAAACATACTTAAATAATAAAAATAAGTTTTGTTATAGAATATTAACAATAAATTCTTCATCAAAGCAATAAGGATAATTAATCACAGAAAATTATCCTCAACAATCTCCCCCTTTTTGATGATGACAAAACTTAACATATATATTAAAAGGATATATCTGACCCAACATAGGTTGTGGCCTAAACGAATTTCAAAATTTTATCAATGTAGTGTAAGCTTCCTTGTCTCATACTAAAACAATTACATTAGTTTATTTTACTAAAACAATTACATCATCATATATCTGACTAAAACAATTACATTAGTTTATTTGACTAAAACAGTTACATCAGCATATATCTGACTAAAACAATTACATCAATTTATTTGTAATGTAAGCTTCCTTATCTCATACTCATCTTCATGCATCATCTCCCCTATTTTGTTACCGAGTACCTGCATTGGGACAAGTAGTTTTGTAATGACTTAGTTGCCCACACCCATGACAATCCTTCTCTTCTTTTGAGTGTTAATTTCTTCAATGAAAGCTTTTACCTGTTGAGAATGGGCATATTTTCCTTTAGTTTTTCTTGATGTAGATGGATCATTCACCACAAAACTAGTTGGTAAATCAACTGTAGTGAGGTTATTTCCACTTTGATCATCTTGAGTACACTGCATACTTAATTTAGTAGTTCTCTTCAACAAATCATCAAAAGTTGATTTCATTAGTGCGTACTATTGTGTTAAAGTGAAAGTAGTGTCCACCAATTTGAATGCACTAGACCATAAGTCCCATCTCATGAGAGGAGTAAACTTGTGACAAATACAAAAATATGTTTAATCAGCATCAATTGTGGAAGTAAAATTCTTTGATAAATATAATAAACATACCTATCAACATGATCTGGTGGCCCATCAATAGTGTGTGGTATTTGCAGTGAATGGTCCATTTATGCAAAATATATTTATTTGGTAAGTGGGTGATCTGTTTCTTCTACAATACACAAAAAATATGATGACAAAGAAGACCTTTATTTTCAAATTTCTTGCATGAACAACATACATCAAAATTGGTCTCCATCTTCAAATTGACTACTCTAGATATGTTTGTCATCATTGGATTCCAAACTTCAAAACAATATTGCCCACATACTTTGCTTATTTTTTTAGTAAGATACATCAATCCTTTTCTTATTCATCGTGGAATATAAATAATATCTTTCTTGTATAACTTGCAATAGCCTATATTTCAATTGACGTAGAGAAGAGAGGTGTTAACTTTATTGTCAAAGTAATTAAGTCTTTATGTTCCTCAAATTGACGTCTTTCTTTCAATGCTCTATCATATTGGAAGAAAAATTTTGAAATAGAAGTCTAAGAATGCATGTACCCATCAAAAAATGCATTTACACTCTTAGACCTATGACTTGTGCTCATGCCAACCATAAATATATCATGAAACCCAATAATCTTAGATGGTATACATGCAATTCAGCAAAGAGTTACCATGCACTATTGAATATTTAACTTTCAATAGGTCTCACTCCTTTTCAAACTCTTCAGGAGTCTTTGCACCATATACGCATTTATTGTAATCAACCTTAAAGTTCACATTAGTGCACATCTCTAGGACATGACCAATGACATTTCAACCAATATGCCAAGAATAGTAATGATGTACATAATCTAGAAAAACTACAAGAATAACTGCATACATTGCATGATCTTGATCTGTAATGATGGCCATTAGATTCTTGTCATACATACAAGTTTGGAATGTAGTAAACAACCAATGAAAGGTTTCGTTTGTCTCATCTACTATTAAAGTACACCCAAACAATGTAGATTGCTTATGGTGATTTACTCCGATAAATAGTGCAAAAGGCATGTTGAAAAATAATCACATCTCCAAACTTCATATATGCTTCATGAGCTCTGCCATCTGCCCAGAAGACACTTCTAATTGTATGATCTTCATCTAATTCAAAACAAAAGAAATAATTTGGATCCTATTGACTTTGTTGTTGAAAATACTTTAATACTGTCATACATTCCTTGCCCATATTATTCTTTCGCTTGGTCCTATTAAGGTGAATAACTTGATCAAGAGTAATATCTTGCTATGACATATTTGAAATAACATGTGTCACTTTGGAAGGTTGAATGCCACATTCTGATAGGGTATTTAGTAACCCTTTTGATGAGATGATATTTTTTTATGAGATCTTAACGTCTTTGATTTTGTAGGTAATGCAAGAACATGATTATGCTGCTTGACAAATCTATCAACAACCCATACATTTAACTAATTGCGCATAACATAAAACCTTGCAGAACAACCCTCCCAAATATCTTATTGTCTACTCACATCTCTTCCCAAGCAACGTTTGTTATTCATGTCTTTATATCCCTCTTTATAACAAATAAAGTTACGTACTATTAATTGTCCATTGTCTTTTGATTTTCTAATCCAACTTCTTTTAATAGCAAAACCTTTCTTCATTGCATATGTATTATAAAAATTATATGCATCATCCTCAAAAGAAAATTCTATAGCATGGTGTGGACTTGCATTTCCTTCTCCTTCTCCATCGAGATGGCTAGGCAACCCTTCCATTCTAATACTGAACTCCAAGTCATCAAGTCCTTGCATTTCAAAATAATCCTATTTAAGCCATTATGCTTGCTATTATTCATATGAATCAAATATTAAATCATATTGTTATTTTTTGATTAAAATGTTTCAATAATTGAAATATATTATGCTTATTACCCTAAATGTTTTCTGTGGGTGGCTTTAGTTACCAAACGGTAGTTTAGTTCAACATTAAATCAACATAAATAAAAGTAATTAATTGGAACATATTCAAGTATTTTCAATTAATTGATTTGTGGAACTTTCGTGAAAATAAAGGACAAACTCACAAAACTACCATTTTGAAAACGGTAGTTTCGTAATTTTACCATGTAATAAAACGAAATTACCATCAATTAATATTTTACTTTGTACCGTGTACTGAAATATTTAAGGTAATTAATAGTTTATTAATTCTACTGAACTTCCGTCATTTCCAAATATTAAAATGATAATTGTAAATTAAGTCATAAATAATTAACAGATGTTCATTCTTGTTAAATTAAACTATAATCAATGCACTTGATACTTAAATAATGTTGGTCTAACATTTTTTCTCTAATAAATGTTCATTCATGTTAAATTAAATTATAATCAATGCACTTAATAAATCAACTTCAAATAATATGAAAGCATACCTGTAAGTTGTCGTTAGATCCAACGTTAGGTGGCGTGGTTCTGTGTTCCATTCAGCGATTGGGGAAGACAAATTGATGGGAAGATGAATTGCAGGTGAAATGCAATTTTCTTTTTGCGTTAAAATAAAAGGGTTACTTTGGGAAGAGGAATCGCAAGTGAAAAGGGGTTTTTTTTTCACATGGGTGAAATCAGTAGGAGTTTTTTTTTTCACTCTCTCTCTGTTTTTCTTGTTACTCATCTTTGCCATCCACCATCCATCTAATGACCACCCACATCTGTGGGTGGCTATAGAGCCATTTTTGCCATATATAAAAGGATAATATTTTTTAGTGGTATTTATAAAAAATTGATTCTATAGATATGCAATCTAATAATTGAAAATACATCAAAATTGATTTTCTTCATTTTCTCTCTTTTCGTCTTAAACCTTTCAACCTCTCTCTTCCTCTAGCTTTATATATATATAATGAAAGAAAATTGAGGTTTCCTCCTTTGGCCTTACATAATTTCAAAAAATATTGTCCATTTTATTGTAATGCTGTTAAAACTCAAAAATATTAGATATTTATAAAATGTAAAAGCAAGTAAATAATGTAATGGAACTCTACCACATAGGAAGTTTGCGTCTTTAGAAAATATAGGAAATAATGAGAAATGATGAAAAATTTGAATTATTATTTATATTATTTTTTACCATTTTCTACACTTTATTGGACACAAACTCTTTGGTAGTCTCTCTCTCTCTCCTTTTCTCTTTCTTGTTTATTTCTTTCCTTCAACAATTTATCCAAAATACCACCACTAACATATCCATCACCTTATCACATTACAACTATGAGCCATTGCACATATATAATACATATTGGAGGCTGGAGAAATTTCCTATTGGTGACACTAGGTAATTTTTCTAGTATTACTTTCATTTCTCTTCACAAATATAAAAGTAACTAAATGAATTTTATTATAATTTGATATATGCCTACAAATATAAGATAATGCTTTCACTTAAATTAAATAAGTATTGTTACTTGATATAAAAATCTTTAAATTTTATCAATTTTTGTTAAATTTCAATTGTTAATTTTGAACTAAAAACTAATGGTGAATGTTTACTTAGATTAAATTTAAAATTTAAAACAGTATGTACACTAGATTATAATGTATATTAAATAATTAGATATATAAATTTTGATTTCAATGATGAAATAATTTTGAAAAGGAAGTTACTAGTGGCATTACAAACACCTATGTAGCATGATTTTTCTAACACTCTTAGAGTTGGCCAGGCCTCCACCTCTCTAGACACTCTAAACTAGACCCATGGACTCAATGAGGACAATTTGGGTGGGCCCTACAAAGGCCCAAGTAGGTTGGATTAGGGTGAATGGGCTTTTAGGCCCAAAGAGGAGTCGCCACCTAATCTAATTGAGGCTAAACTAGGAAAACTTATATGATACATGTTTACATGCAAATGACATTGTACTTAAAGGATAGGGCTCATTAAGGTCCAACTAGAGAGTCTGAAGTAAGCTTTCTAGGTATGCATGGGGAAGGGGTTAGGCACCCCACACACCCAATTTCTTGGCCTCTCAAGTGCTAGTCTATATGATACATTTGTGCATCCTAAGTGAAAAATTATGTGAATTGGGGGCCTTGGGCCCATTGGGGCCCAAGAAGAGATATTGGGCCTTTAGGCCCGAGATGAAATACGCTAAGGAAACTTAGGGGAAAGTTGTGAGATTTCCATACCTATGTAACAGGAAGGAAATTAATCTATTAAGCTTAATCTATATGTGATGCAATGATATCTAGGTGAATAAAATATCATGTGATTACACATGAGAAATCATTCAATAACTAAAAGGATTAATTATTGAATGAGACAGACAAGCCCATAAGTTTTCGTTCAGACTCAAAAGTGTGCATTTTATTAATATTAATTCATGTGTTTTAATGAGTTTTATTTGCATTCTACATTGAATTATGATGATTACAATGTTAATTATACTTTTGAGCAATATGCACGATTATTCACTTTAATGACGCATGAATTACATTTTGAGTCATTAATTATGTTTATGTTTATTACCTATTGAGAAAGGAATGAATGATTGACATTTGACTCTTTAGGTTGCTAATAGAATGATTAATGTATAGAGAAAAACTCATGATTTATGCTTAAATGCAAGTCCGAGGGTTAAGCTGTTTAACTATAGACTTATCCATGGGTTATCCTGGTTACCCTCGGACAATTTTGCGAGTGTTAAGGGTTTACCCACAAACTTACGCGAGGGTAAACTGGTTTACCCTTGGACCTGTACCCTATTTGTTTTGTGCAATGAATTTCATTGATATTAAAGCAATTGCAATTACAGTTAAGATCTAAATGTTATGAATTATTTCTCGTGTAATATGATGCATTTCACGAAAGGTATTTCTTCAGTAATTACAGGGAAATTCAATAAGTAATTGCAGGAATTGCGTAACAGAGTAGAATTAAATATTAATTCAGTTGAAGCTCCACCATGAAGAACGTGTACGGACAAGCTGAAGTAGTGGATTGCATGGGCTGATCTCACATGTCCGGACGTGCACCACACCCTTGTTAACTGCCAGCTTGTGAACTGCCAATCCTCCCATCTATAAAATAGTCTCGTAGCCTTGAAACTAAAGCCCCACCCCCCCTTTCTTCCTTCATCCACCATTTATAGAGCATTTTCCATCTTCTCCATCTTCCAACCTCCACCCACTCATCTCTTCCGAGAGGAGATTGATGACCTCCTCTTCTCCAACCATTCGTGTAGTGTATTTGCTGTTCTTTTCTCAACCTGAGCGTATCATTGAAGGAGAGACTCTCAGCGCTGGCTGCTTCCTCCTCTATTCCTTGGTGTAATTGTGGATTGATGCCCTACAATCTCACTGCAAGGTTGAAAGGAAGGCTTGCTAGGTTGACGACCTGGTGGACTGGAAGTACAGACAAAGAGAAGTTCCTAGCCTAAGCAAGTTTCGAAGGGAGGAATTACAGTGAAGCATTAGGTGTTCTTTCCATTTTTATTTTCTTTATTTTACCCTACGTTTTTACAACTATACTCAAATCTACAATTAGGCACTTTATCAACTTAGTCACGGTAATTAGAATATATTTTTATATTTGCTATAATGTTGAATATTGCATTCTTACTTTTACAAGTTGTTTGTATTGTACTTTGTTTCTTGCATTGTATCGTGTGTTGTGTTTTGAAATATATAAAAAGACCAAAAATATAATCATTCAACTCTTAGACGTTTCAGCCAATTTGAATCGTGCTGTTTTTACATCTGAAACTCACAATTATTGCACTACCCACGTGTAAGTTCGAGGGTAGAGACGTTTACCCATGAGCTACCACGAGGGTTAAGTGCTTCTTCTATGCAGAACGTTAAATTTTATGCAAACTGAAGAGTATACTGTTAAAGCTTAAGAAGAATTAAATATTCGAAAGTAAAATCCTCTAGAAAGTGTAACACAATTAGTATTTAAAGACCATCCTAGCAGTTAATTGGAACAAGGCAATTGTGACATTGCTTATAAGATATTTAATCAATTGTTTCACTTAATTGAAGTCACCAATTTAGCTAAACACCAAGCAAAAACTAATCCTTATGGACAAACCCGTACTTGCACACTAATTACATCTGAACCCGTGCACTTGCGGTGAATTAAAATATTTCACACACACAATTTATATAAGAAAAGAATTACAAGGTGCAGTGTCGAGGTAAAACAGTTTTCTTATGGGGAAGGTAAAAGAGTTATACTCTTTCCCTTCTTGAAAACAAAGCATTTAATCATCATGCAAGATATATTATAATAACATTGCATAGAGATAAATAAACCTAAGTTTTATATGATGAATAAAATTAAGTTCAATGACATAAGATAAATTTATTTCTCAATCACGTGACATCTTCTGATTTTAATTTGCATATGAAGATTTAGCCAATAAGGTTGAAATTAAGTGATGACTTTATTTATAAAGTCTCACCAGTTGTAATTTCAATATGAAATAACATGATATTTCAAAAATTGAAACTTTGTTTATTTGACATGAGATGAAGTTTGTAAATTCATGACTACACAAATTTCACAAATCATAACTTTATCCATTTGAAATGGAATAAAGTTCCTAAGTACTAATTTTAGTTGACATGAAATGGAGTTTCACAACTTCATGAAATAAAGTTTAATCACCATTTAATAAAATGAAACTTTTCTAATCACTATGTCTGCATAGTTCATAAATCACATCTTAATAAAATAAAGTTTTTCTAAACATAATGTTTGCATTGTCTGATCTAGAAAACATTCAAACCAAAACTCTGACATAATTAATTGAAATGTAGGAAATGCTTACCTAGGAAGGTGCAAATCCAGCGAAGCTAGCAATGACAACTGACGGTGATGCGATAGAGCAGTCAACAAGGCACAGGGACAATTGGTGAAGTGCGGAGGTAGTTGATTGGTGAGGAGAGGACACGCCCTGATGGAACACATGTCAAAGATGTGTGGTGAGCGGCAGCTATGTTGGTGGAGTGGCAAACGACATTGATGAAGGGCACGATGATCTAGCAGCTATGCACGACGTGCGTGAACCAAACCTCGATGAGTTGTGACAAGGGGTTCGATGGCCTAAGGAAGCTCTGGTTCAGCGATTGCTTGCTCAGTTGGAGATTCTCAATTTGGGTTTTCCCAAATCCGTTCACTGAATCAGAGGAGAGGGGTGCAAATGTTGGAGTTGCACAAGACGTGACGAACAGAAGCCTGGATTCGGCGGTTGCGAGTTCCGATTGGGGATTCTCGATTTGGGTTTTTGCAAATCCATCCGCCAACTGGTAAGGTTCAATAGATGGTGCAGCAAGTGGTGGAAAGGTTTGAAGTAGTTCAAATTGGCCATGTTGTTTGGGTTCCTCCCTCGGGTCTTTCGTAGCCTAGCCGGTCAGAGGAAGGAGAAGCAACGACATTGCTCATTGGTCAGATGGTGCGGGAGCTAGATCATCGTCACGTAGGAGTGTAGGGCTCAACCGAATTAGTAGGCATTAGGGCACGTGAAGGTGATAGCACGGGAGAGGTGAAGTGATGAATGACGTGTGTTCGGGTGGCAAGTTGGTGAGCAACATGTGTTCCATTCGATGGAAGATGGACCATTGGTGTCGAGAACAACTGCTGTCACCAACCTATGTTGTCGACCTTAAGGAAGACAAGTCGTCTAGGGCACGTGTGTGGGGGCTCGCGTCCGGGCGAGCCTGGACACATTAGTTCACATGGCTAGATGGATGGGTGCAGCCAGGGCGTGACCTGAGTCCATGGGCTCAAACCTGGATGTGATTTGAAGCTAATTGGGCTAATCCAATTGGGCTCAATTAGTCCATGTGGTCCAGTTTGGTTGATTTGTCAACCAAGTTTAACTTAATTCAATAAAAAATTGAAAATCAAGTGACTTGTGATGAATTATTCAATTAAGTTATCAATTAATATGAAAAATTAGTAATTGATCGTTAATGGACTTTTGGACTTAAATTTTGCAAATGAAGAAGTCAATGGGCCTTGCCATCCCAAAGAAGGATGTTTTCTCTTTTAAGAGAGGAAATGGGCCTTTGGCCCAGTTAGCGGATAAAATGTGATAACAATTGAACCTTAATGGGGTAATGGGCTGCTATTAGGCCTCAAATATGTGGGCCTAGTGAGCCAAAAAATTGGAGTGTCTACAACCCCGATTTTTGGGCTTAGTTGATTCACATATCTAGAGCCCCACATAATAACTACTTAGGCTGTTAAGACCAGGTTGTCATCAAATCCCATCAGTTTGTGCCCTTAAGGCCCATTTACTACAACAAGGCCCACGAGATGGGTTGAAGGCCCATTGTCTCCTTCAAAATGGACACAGTCACCTTTGTGGGTTGATAAGATCCATTTCATAGGAAATGCATCATCTTGGGCCTCTAAGGCCCATCTACCCCTTTCACTTACCAAGGTATAGGCCTAAAGGCCTATTAATACTATGGACCTCTATGGGTGGGCCCCTTGAAACCTATTTCCTTTTGTATGGGAAGAAGAATCCGTCGCAGGTCATCAAGGCTCACTTTTGATTTTTCCTTTAAAGAAAACAACACCTAAGGCCCTGAAGACCCATTTATTGCTTCATCTATTTTAGCTGGGCCAAAAGGTCCATTAGCAATCTAGAAAGGTGAGTGAGTTTGCCTCATTAACAATGGGTATGTGGAAAATCACTACTTTGATGCTCAATCATTGGCTGCCACATTAGCCTAGCTTGCCACGTGATAGATGCATGGTCGCACATGTGGCCCAAGTGGCCAATCCCTTAAAAACACTTTATCAAGCATTAATTGCTTGAATTAAATATTTAATCAATAAACTAATAACAAGATCACTAATTTTAAATTACTTAATTCAAATTTTCTAGGTCTTTAACTATGCTAGATTTTACCTAAATGGCAACCTAGATTAAGTCTAATTGACTAGTTAGGTCAACTTGACAAGCCAAATTAACCCTAGGATGCACTTGTTTCTACTGAACCAAGCTCACCTACATAGCCAATTGACCTATGCCCAGGTGATGCCTATGTTCGAACCCAAGTTGCACTACCAACCACACCTTTCACACTTGAGTTGTGCACTTGAGCCATGCACTTGAGCCATGCACTTGAGTCACACAGTTGAGCCGCACAATTGCTTGTGCACCCAAGTTGTGCACCTGCACGATCGTGACTGTACCCTCTCTTTCATCTAGTAATCACTTAGAGACCCATGAACTTCGACCGACGGGACTGACAGATGGGTTGAGGTATAGAGAAAGGAAGTGGTTGTGTGGAGCGCAACACCATGCGAGGTAGATGGCTCATGACATGGAGTCGCCATCTTATTTTTGCGTACAAAACAAGGAAAACCTGATGGGGAAGGATTCATCCACCATCAAAAAGATAAAAACTCGAAAACATAAAATAACGGCACAAAGTATCATGAGAACGAATGGGTCCTGCGAAAATGAGAGAGTTGGAAAAGACACTCAAGGTACTGTTGGGGAAGGTGTTAGGCACCCCCAAATAGCCCAAGCAGTCCCAGCCTCTCTCTTGCTCTGAGAGGGAATGTACTAGTTAGCCCGACCTAAGTCAACAAGGATCCATGCCGATAGCCTCATCTTGGAGGATCCACCAAGGCATTGGGATAGGTAGCATTACTCGACCCGAGAAAATAAGACGAGATAGCCGGTGCGAGGACTCACACGAGACTCGACAAGAGGAAAGAAGAGATAAAAAGACTTGATAGTTACCGCTAAGGACCACTAGCTTGAGGAGCCAAGGGTCTGGTGAGACTACCAATCGGCCTGGGTACGGGGGAGGATTCCACCCGACATGCCGCCTCTCCTTCTAGGTGCTAGGATTCATGCACCCAGTTTCAAAAGACTAGAGAGGTGGGAAGATGGTCATCTGAGAGCAAAGATGACACGTAATGATGATGGCCTACCATTCACAAGGAGGAAAACATTCGACAAACCACGCGATACGATGAAAATAGTTGGTAAACGTGTAAGGAAGAGTGGGTTCTCACATGGAAAGCCAATGGAAGAAGAACCCAAAAAGAAAATAACGTCAAAATAGTTCTCGACCCATCCTTGGAGGATTCACCAAGTAGGGAGAGAGGGTGCAAGTGCCTTTCAGAAGCATATCCGAAGGAATGAACCCAAGAGCACCCTCCAACCTTCCACTCCTGCGTTGGAGAGGGTGCATCTCCACAAAAAAAAGGGAACTGTAAAGAAGGTTGTGGTGAGGGTGGAAAGGAGGTCATCCTCCTTGGCATGCACAGCATTGCGTGACACCAGGGAGGAGCTCCCCTCGCCAGAGGCATCAAAGTTTACTTGAAAGGAGCTTCGATGACAGTTGGAAGGAATCCTTCTTCAATGTCAATGCTCCTAGGGTTTTCATTCTCCTTAGGTTTTGGAAGCCTCTCTTTCATGGAAATGACGTGCCCTTATGTAGGGGTCCTTTCCTATGCCTTTGTGGGTCTAGATATGGTATCTCAATGTGTACTTTGTATTCTACCTTGGGATTTACGCCACTCATTAGGTGCAAGGTTTAAACAGTGCTAAAATGATCCTGTGGCACCTTGGTGCTCTCGTTAGAGTGCACCATCTGGATATCAGCTGGCATCCAAGATGAATGTACTGGCCGCTAGGATAAAGGTACTGGCCATTGGGATAAAGGTATCGATCGTCGGGCTGTTTAAACAGTGCTAACATGATCCTACGGTGCCTTGGTGCTCCTGTTAGGGCACACCATCTGGATATCAGCCGATGTCTAGGACAAATGTACCGACCACCAGGATAAAGGTACCGACCATCGGGATTAGGCCTAGTCATGGGTCTGGTATGTTGAGGGAAAATGTACCACACACTAACTCGTAGAGGAATTTTCGTTGGATCGAAGAGGAATTTCCTCTATGAAGTTAGGGCGTTCAGCCTAAACCGTCTATAACGTTTAGGCATAACTATACGTAGGGCCATTGCGTTAAGCCGATGTGGCACTTCTGAGAGAAGTGGGGGTCCAATGTCTGGCCATCCGGTGAAGGTACCGATAGTGTTGGGTGGGCGTCCAACGTGTGAGATTGTTCCATGCAAGCCCACTTCTTTGCCTTGTCTGTCCACATTCTCCATGGTCGAGCTTCAGCTAAATTGAATTTCTCAGTTCTACTCATATACAAATTTCCCTGCAATTGCTCATTAAGGAATACCTTTGGTGAAGTACATCACATTATAGGAGAAATAATTCATCATATTTAATCCTTCATTATAATTGTAATCACTATTACATCAATGAAATTCATCACACATAATAAACAGGACATAGGCTCGTGGGTTACCTAGTTGACCCACAAGTAAGTTCGTGGTTTAAATGGTCAACCCGCGGACTTTGAACTTAGACATAAATCATGATTTTTTCTGTGAATTAATCAATTTACCCGCAACCTAAAGAGTAAATTATCAATCAATCACTACCTTTTGAGTAGGTAATCACCACAAATATAATTTACGACTTAAAACTTAATTCATACATCATTAAAGTGAATAAACGTGCATAATACTCAAAAGTGTAGTTAACCTTGTAATCATCATTACTCAATGCAAAATGTAATTAAAACTCATTAAAACACATGAATTAATGTCCATAAATTACACACTTTTGAGTCTGAACAAGTCTCCTATACTTACGTTTTGCTAGTCCCTTAGCAAAATACTAAAATAAGATTATAAAAATTATGAAAGTAATAAAGACTACTAAATAAAATTAACTAAAACTATGCTACGCCACTTTCGTAGGGAACACGACTACACTTAGCAGGTGCAGCAAGCCTTTAAACCCATAGGTTACCCTAGTGGTGGAGTTGTGTCTCTAGAGGGTTTTAAATGGATACACCCACAAAGTCCAAAGAAAAAAAGAAGATTGAGAAGGGAAACAAAACCAACCAAAGGATCATTTGAATCACTTGTTGCTATAAAAGTTTTAGGGGAATGAGGTGGCTCAGCCTTTCAACAGTCCCTCTCCTTGCCCTTAAATTGAATAGACTCACTTTTAAAATTTGAACAATGAGTCACCTATTCATGAGAATCATCTATCTTGTGCAAGCAAGAGGAATTCACACATCCACTACTCTCAATTAGGAATTAAATCATTAAAATAGGCACACATCTTACCAACAAAAGAGGGTAATTTAAGATATTCCCTTCCTTTCTAAAATATTGGAAAATTCTTTGGCCAATAGACAAGGGATAAGACAATTAATACACCATCACTCAAAATGTTAATTTGTTGATATGATAACATTCCACTTCATTCTCACATCCCTAGTGACTTCGAATATTTCCCTTTTCTACCTCATATTGATATTGATCTCTTGAATTTTTTCTCTTTGATAATTTTTGCTTTCTTTCCTTTTTTTTCTCGATTTTCATTTTCTTTTCTTTTCTCTCTCTTTTTTTTTTTTTAACATCATAACGCAAAGCAAATGACATAACTAGCATTGCACTATTAAAATCTAGTAAGTGACCCTTAATCGATTAGTTTTAACACCTTATATCTCCATAACTTAATTCCCAAATGAACTCCATGGTATATTAAAACTCATACTCTTGCTACCTACATACACATATCCTCTAACTCAGAGAAGTTTAGGAGATACCTTAGGATAATGCTCACCAGAATGGAAAATTTTTCATATCATGATCATTTTTATAGTGGCACTTAGCATAGGTTTATCTCTCCACACAAATAGGATAATGAGAAAGGAAAATAATTTACTTTAGAAAAACTAGGTAACAAGGCATTAATTCAAATGAAACAGGAAGACTCAACCCATTGTGCAATTTAATTTGAAATCCATCTCCTCTAAGGGAAATAGGTTACTTGGAATTGGCTCTAGAAATTCTCCTATCAATATAATAGGGTCTTCCCATTAATTCTAATAACAACACTTGAAACTTACAATCCTTAAGTTTTGTTCTCGAATAAAAACATAAAAGATATTAAAGATGCAAAAATTAGAAAAAATCACAAATATTTGAAAAGGAAAATGTTGTTAAAATATTAAACATTTTTTTACATAAACTTAAACCTTCCCCCCATACTTAAACTTTGCATTGTCCTCAATGTAAATGGAAAAGTTCAGTATAGACAGGAAAATTGATGACAAATAAGGAATATAATAAACATCCCCAATATCAATCATGAAAATATGATGCATGCAGAATAATGCATTGAACTTAACATGATAAGTCATTTGAAATGCATAAGTACTACCGCAGAAATTGAATACAATTGCTATGCATCAATAAAGAATGATGATAAGGATGTGATTTTTGTTTTTCACACAGAAATAGTATAATTAAAATAAAAATAGTGCCTATATATATATCTATGCTTGTGGAGTTCTAATGGCTCATAAGAAAACTAGGTGGTTTATAAATAGACACCACTAAACTGTACCCTTATTGGCTTAAGTTGTGTGGTGTTGTTCATCCCCTCCATGAGCTATGTGCCCATTAGGTAAACAGGGATCCTGAACAGATTGACTTAAAACTAGTAAAAATAACAATAAACATTCAACATTACATCAAACATAATAGCATTCTCTTAATATCGAAACAGATGTGATAAGATAGGTGAATTTAAAAGTGAATAAAAAGGAAAAGGAAAAGGAAAGAACACCTAATGCTCCATTGCAATTTTCACCCTTCGAAACTTGCTCAGGCTAAGCACTCTCTTTGTCTTTACTTTTGGTCCACCAGGTCATCAAGATAGTGAGCCTTCCTTTCAACCTTGAAATGAGATTTTGAGTGTCACTCTGCAATTACACCAAGGAATAGAGGAGGAAGCAGCCGAAACCAAGAGTCTTTTCTTCAAAGATACGCTCAGGTAGAGAAAAGAACAGAAAATACACTAAAGAATTGGTAGGAGAAAAGGAGGTCATCAATCTCCTCTCTAAAGAAACAAGTGGGTGGAAGATGGAAGATGAAGGAGATGGAAAATGTCCTGTGAATGGTGTCCAAATGAAGAAGAGGGGGGGTTTCATGACTACAGGACTATTTTATAGATTGAGAGAGTGGCAGTTCACTAGCTAGCAGTTAGTAAGGATGTGGTGCACATCTGGACATATAAAATCATTCCATGCAAGCCTACTTTTTTGCCTTGTCCATCCACGTTCTTCATGATCAAGCATCTGTTAGATTCAATTTCTCAGTTCTACTCTTATATGAATTTCCCAGCAAATGCCCTTCGAATTTTCCAACAAATGCTCATCAAAGAATACCCTTCATGAAGCACATCATATTATAGGAGAAATAATTCATCATATTTTATCATCCACTATAATTGTAGTTGTTATTATATTAATGAAATTCATCGCACAGAAAAAGCAATATGCAGGTCCGTGGTTTAACCAGTTTACCCACAGAGTAAGTTCGTGGTTTAAGTGTTTTACCCACGGACTTTGTAACTTAGACATAAATCGTGATTTTTTTCTATGAATTAATCAATTTACCAGCAAACTAAACTATCGATTATCATTCAATCACTCCCTTTCCAATGAACAATCACTAACAAATATAATTTATGACTTAAAACTTAATTCATCCATCATTAAAGTGAATAAACATGCATAATGCTTAAAATCATAGTTAACCTTGCAATCATCATTACTCAATGCAAAATGCAACTAAAACTTAGTAAAACGCATGAATTAAAATCTATAAAATGCATACTTTTGAGTCTAAATAGTCGTCAATCTCCTCTTTGAAGAAGTGCATGGGTGGAAGGTGGAAGATGAAGGAGAAGGAGAATGTGCCTATGACTGGTGTCCGAATGAAGGAGGAGAGAAGGGGGGGGGGGGGGGTTGGCTTTATGGCTACGGGATTGTTTTATAAACTGAAGGAGTGGCAGTTCATTAGCTAGCAATTAGCAAGGGCGTGGTGCACATCTGGACATGTAAGATCATTCCATGCAAGCCCACTTCTTTGCCTTGTTTGTCAATGTTCTACATGATCAAGCATCAACTAAATTCAATTTCTCAGTTCTACTCTTATACGAATTTCCCTACAAATGCTCATCGAAGAATACCTTTCATAAAATACATCATATTATAGAAGAAATAATTCATCATATTTTATCATCCACTATAATTGTAATTGCCATTATATCAGTGAAATTCATCACACAGAAACAACAATATACAAGTCTATGGTTAAACCAATTTACCCACAGAGTAAGTTCGTTGATTAAGGACTTTACCCACGGACTCTGTAATTTAGACATAAATCGTGATTTCTCTTGTGAATTAATCAATTTACTAGCAAACTAAATCATCGATTGTCATTCAATCACTTCCTTTCCAGTGAACAATCACCAACATATATAATTTATGACTTAAAACTTAATTCATACATCATTAAAGTGAATAAATGTGTATAATGCTTAAAAGCATAGTTAACCTTGCAATCACCGTTACTGAATGCAAAATGCAACTAAAACTTAGTAAAATGCATGAATTAATATCTTTAAAATACACACTTTTGAGTTTGAACAAGTCCCGCATACTTAAGTTTTGCTAGTCTCTTAGCAAAATACTAAAATAAGACTATAAAAATCATGAGAGTAATAAAGACAATTAAACAAAATTAACTAAAACTATACTAGGCCACTTTCATAGGGAGCACGACTACACTTAGTAAGTGTAGCAAGCATTTAAACCCCTAGGTTACCCTAGTGGCGAAGTTGTGTCTCTAGAGGGTTTTTAGTGGACACCCCCTCAAATTCCAAAAAAAAGAAATAAAGAGAGAGAGAAAAAAATAGAACCAAACAAATGATCATCTAAATCACCTGTTGCTATAAAACTTTTAGGGGAATGAGGTGGCTCGGCCTTACAACACTCCCTCTCCTTGCCCTTAAATTGAATAGACTCTCCTTAAAATGTGAACAAGAAGTCACCTATTAATAAGAACCATCTGTCTTGTGCAAGCAAGAGGAATTCACACATTCACTACTCTCAATTAGGAATTTAATCGTTTAAAATAGGCACACATCTTTCCAACAAAAGGGGTAATCTAAGATACTCCCTTCCATCTTAAGATATTGGATAATGCTTTGATCGGTAGACAAGGGATAAGACAATTAATATACCATCACTCGAAATGTTCAATTGTTGATATCATGACATTCTACTTCACCCTTTACATTCCAAGTGACTTTGAATATCCCCCTTTTCTACCCAAATTGACATTGATTCCTTAATTTTCTTTTTAATTTTTTTTTTCTTTTCCTCTTTTTTTTTCACAACTTTTCTCTCTTTTTTTCTGTTGATTTTCACTTCTTTTTTCTCTCTTTTTTTTTTTTTTTACAACATAAGAAAGTTATTCACAATTGTTTTCCATTAATAAAACGTCAATACACAGAATAGATGACATAACTATCATTGTACTTTAAAACTAATAAGTAACCCTTAATTGATTAGCAATAACACATTATATCTCCATAACCTAATTCCTAAAGAAAGTCCATGGCATAATAAAGCTCATACCCTTGCTATCTTCCTCTACATATCCCCTAACTCAGAGAAGTTTGGGAGATACCTTAGAATAATTCTCACAAAAATGAAAGAATTGTTATAAAATGATCATTTTTGTGGTGGCACTCGACATAGGCTTATCTCTCCACACAAACGAGGTAATGAGAAAAGAAAATAATTGGTCTAGAAAAACTAGATTAGCAAGACATTAATTCAAATGAAATAGGAAGACTCAACCCATTGCACAATTTAATTTGAAATCTATCTCCTCTAAGGGCAATAGGTTGCTTCTAATTGGCTCTAGAGATTCTCCTCTCAAGTATGATAGGGTCTTCCCATTAATCCTAATAGCAACACTTGAAACTTACATTCCTACAGGTTTGTTCTCGAATAAAAAACATAAAAGATATTAAAGATGTGAAAATCAAAAATATCACAAATATTTGAAGAATTTTTTTTTAAAAAAAAAAGGTTTGAAAATTTTTAACATACTTAAACCTCCCCCCCCCCATACTTAAACTTTGCATTGTCTGCAATGTAAATGGAAAAATTTAGAATAGACAAGGAAGAAAATGACACATAATGAACATAATAAGCACACCCCCAATACCTATCATGAAAATGTGATGCATGCTAAATAATGCATTGAACTCAACAAGCTAAGTCATTCAAAATACATGAGTAATGCTACATTAATTGAATGCAATTGCCATGCATCAGTAAGGAATAAGGATAATGGTCTAAGATTTTTTTGACTAATAGAAATAGTATAATTGAAATAAAAATAGTATATATATATATTCTTGTAGATTTCTAATGGCTCATTAGAAAACTAGGTGATTTATAAACATACACTACCAAACTGTAGCCTTATTGGCTTAAGTTGTGTGGTGTTGCTCATCCCTTTCATGAGCCACATGCCAATCAGATATACATGGATTCTAGACAAATTGACTTGGAAGAGCACCTTTGTTTCTTAGATTGAGTGAATTAGATATTTGGTTCAATTGTGTCTTGAGTCTTTTAATAGCTTGATCATGAGCAACAATTTGAGAGTTGGATTTTAAGGTTGTTTCTACTCTTTGCATTAAGTGTGTTAATTGTCCCTCAATGTTTTGATCATTAACTTGTTGATTTTGATTTTGATTCAATGAACTATTGTTCATTGCATTTTTTTCAATAAAAGGTTGTCCTACAGATTGATTTGGTTGTTGTCCTAGGTTTTTCCATGAGAAATTAGGATGGTTCCTCTACCTAGGATTATAAGTAGAATTGAAATTAGAGTTGTTACGTTGATTATAGAATAAGGCATTAACATCTTCAGAATCATGTAGAATAGGACATTCCTCCACAACATGACTTATGGCAAAGCAACTTGTACATTTAGGCATGTTAAGTTTAGTCTTTTGTTTAATTTGTAATTCATCAATTTTATGCATTAAGCTAGCTATTTTAACTTTTAAGGCAACATATGGTTCAACAACATGCATTCCCCTAGGTATAGAAATTTGCTCTTGACTTACTTCAATGACAGTTTCCCATTGTGCAGTTCTTTTAGCCAAGTCTACTAAAAATTTCCAAGCATTATCTATTCCTTGGTTCAGAAATCCATCTTGACTCAAAGATTCTAGGAGTGTTTTTGTTTGATAATCTATTCCTTCATAAATAGTTCTAATTTGGGTAACTCTCTTCTACTCCATGATGTGGACATTGAGCTAGAAGATCACGAAATCTTGCAAAATATTTTCAAAAAGGTTCTCTTGGTTTTTGTCTACAATTTAAGATTTCATTCTTTCTTTTAATAGTGACATGCATAGGATAGTAGTTTCCAAGAAATTTCGAACAAAATTGTTTTCAATTGGTAATAGAATTTTGTTGTAAACTGTATAACCATCCTTTTGCAATATCTTTTAAAGCGAAAGGCATATACCTTAATTTAAAGGCATCAACAAAGATGTTTGGTACTTTCATCATATTGCAAACTTTTTTAAATTCTTTTTAAAACCAATAAGCATCTAGGTGGATACTTACAAAGTGTTTGCATAGGGAATTAAATCATGCAACCACACTGTAGAAGTAGGCATGGTTAGTTGATGAATAAGTTCCACTTCAAAACCTCTATCTGACAGTTGGATCTTGTAATAATATAGGTTATCCCATGCACTATAAATAATAGTATCTCCATTGATTAAATAGAAAGCTTTGATCCTTCCCTCATATGGTAAGTCAGGTTGTCCAAGATCTTCCAGTTGTAATTCTATGCAGACCTAACTCCATTCCCATTTTTCAATATTCTGTATTCTCCAAATTTCAAATTTTAGCTCAGCATCCCACCATCGAATTAAGCTAAGAAATGCAAGTTCTCCAGTAGTTCCTCCAAATAAAGCTAATTCAACTATACCATAAAATGAGATTGCCATTGCACCCATAGGGTGTGGGATTGGAAAGAGCTTCACTGATTCATCTTCAATATTGATGGCAATGATTGTGAGCTCGTTAATGTATTGAGGTGTACAACTAGTTATGAAGTAAATGGTATCATCAACCACATGATTTCTATTATTCGTTGGTTTTCCTCGAAAATAAACTTCTCTGACTGGTTGCCATTGGTTTTTGTCAAAATGATAGACCAACAGATACTGCCAATTAGCCCAAATCCCAGTTGGTTCTTCCCAATAAAATAATTTGTGCATAGACCTTTCTATTAGTGCCCTTAAATGTTAGAGCTGCACCTAAATCAAGTAAGATATGCTTCTCTCTATTTGTGTTTGGGAGTATCAGTTGCTACTAAGTGCCTTTGTACCTTCTAGTAATGGAGTTATCTTCCACGTCTGGTTCTTTTCTAGGGATCGCATCTCTTTCTTAATGGCCAACTCCCACTAGTCTGCATCATCCGCTTCAACCACCTCAGGGTAATTCCCCAGTTCACCATCATCTGTCAATAGGGTAATTGAAAGATGGTGTATACTTGTCTAGAGGCCTAGAGACCCTCATCGATCTTCTGGGTCCTGGCGAAGCCATCCGACTCTCTTGCTCCAGTTGCCAGTCTTCTATAGTTGGTCGTCGAGTGGCTCTACCCGGTTGCCACTTGGTTGACTCCGCACCAGAGCCTTTGACATACCTGCCATCAGTCTCCTGGATTTGCTCAGTCTATTCTCTGGAAATCCAGTTCTCCTCTACCAGCTTCCTATCCTACTCGTTCAGAACCTGTGAGGGGCCCCAACTCACTTCATTCTGCAACTAGCTCTGGTCTTCCAATTGCCGCTCTTCTTCAGCTAGTAGTTGGGTGTTGCTACCCGATTGTCACCCAGCTGAATTTGCACTACTGTGCTTGTACAAGTGCTTCTCTTCAAACACGACATCTCTTTCATGAACTACCTTCTTGGCTTCGTCATCCTAGAGCCTATAGCTAAGATAATCCTGTCTGTACCCAATGAAGTAGCACTTCCTTGATTTCAGGACCAATTTATCCCTCTTGTCCTCACTGACATGCTGATAGGACAAACACCCTAACACCCATAGATGAGACAGGCTAACCTTCTTCTCACTTCACAGCTCTTCCAGAATTTGGAAGTTAACTAGGACTGATGTCCCCTAGTTTATTAGGTAAGCCACCGTGCTAACGGCTTCCATCTAGAATGTCTTTGGGAATCTAGCATGTAGCCTCATCCACTGAGCCCTCTCGTTCAGCGTCTAATTCATCGTCTTGGAAACCCCATGCTGCTCCTGGGTTCTGGGTACCATTCGGACTCTCCTAATTCCTTCTTTCTCGTAGAAGTTGTTACACTTACCAGAGAATTTTTACTTCCAAATATTTAATTCTTCTTAAACTTTAACATTATACACTTCAGTTTGCATAAAATTTAACGTTTTGCACAGAAGAAGCACTTAACCCTCGAGGTAGTTCATGGGTAAACGTCTCTACCCTCGAACTTACCCAAGGGTTGTGCAATAATTGTGGGTTTCAGATGTAAAAACAGCACGATTCAAATTGGCTGAAACTTGTAAGAGTTGAATGATTATATTTTTGGTCTTTTTTAATATTTCAAAACACAACACACAATACAATGCAAGAAACACAATACAATACAAACAACTTGTAAAAGTAAAAATACAACATTCAACATTACAGCAAATATAAAATCATAGTCTAATTACCGTAACTAAGTTGATAAAGTGTGTGATTGTAAATTTGAGTGTAGTTGTAAAAACGTTAAGTAAATTAAAGAAAATAAAAATGGAAAGAACACCTAATACTTCACTATAATTCCTCCCTTCGACACTTGCTTAGGCTGGGAATTTCTCTTTTGTCTTTACTTCTGGTCTACCAAGTCGTCAATCTAATGCATTGAACTCAATATGATAATAAATGCATGAGTAATGCTGTCAAAATTAAATATTAGTGCTACGCATCAATAAGATATGTTGAAAATGAGTGATATTTTCTCAAAACAAAAAAATAAAAATAGTGCTCCTATGGTGCTAAGCTTGTGGATTTGTAATGGCTCACAAGAAAACCAGGTGGTTTATAAATAGACACCACCAAACTGCAACTTCATTAGCTTAAGTCGAGTGGTGTTGCACATCCCCTCCATGAGCTATATGCCCATTAGGTACACAAGGATTTTGTAGAGATTGGCTTGGAAGAGCACCTTTGTTTCTTAGGTTCAGTGAATTTGATATTTGGTTCAATTGTGTTTCAATTCTTTTAATAGCTTGATCATGTGCTACAATTTGGGGATTCAATTTTAATGTTGAATCTACTTTTTGTAGTAAGTTTGATATTTGTTTCTCAAAAGTCTAATCATGAACAAATTGATTATGATTTACATTTAAAGAACTATTGTTCATTGCGTTTTGTTTAACAAAAGGTTGTCGAACAGATTGAGGTGGTTGTTGGCTTGGATTTTTCCATGAAAAATTAGGATGGTTCCTCTACCTAGGATTATTGGGATTGAAATTTGAGTTGTTATGTTGATTATAGAATAAAGCAATAACATCTTTAGAGTCATTTAAGATAGGACAGTCTTCTACAACATGACCTATGGCAAAACAACTTGTACATTTAGGCATGGTAGGCTCAGTCTTTTGTTTAAGCTGTAACTCATCAATTTTATGTATCAAGCTAGCCATCTTAGCCTCTAAAGCAATATGTGGTTCAACAACATGAACTCCTCTAGGGGTAGGAATTTGTTCTTGACTTACTTCAGTAGTACTCTCCCATTGGGCAGTTCTTTTGGCTAGATCTTCTAAAAATTTCCAAGCATTTTCTATTCCTTGGTTCAGGAATCCATTTTGACTCAGATTCTAAGAGTGTCTTGGTGTGATAATCAATCCCTTCATAAATGGTTCGGATTTGGGTCACTCTCTCTACTCCATGATGTGGGCATTGAGCTTGGAGATCTCAAAACCTTGCAAAATATTTCCAGAAAGGTTCTCCTGGTTTTTGTCTACAATTTAAAATTTCATTTTTCCTTTTAATTGTGACATGCATTGGATAGTATTTTCCTAGAAATTCAAAACAAAATTAATTTCACGTGATAATTGAATTTGGTTGTAAACTGTATAACCATCTTTTTGCACTATCTTTTAAAGCAAAAGGCATATACCTCAGTTTAATTGCATCAACAGTCATGTTTGGTACTTTCATCGTATTACAAACTTCATTAAATTCTTTTAGGAACCAATAAGCGTCTACTTTTTTGAATCCATGAAATTTTGGTAATTTGTTGATGTAATTAGAATTTAATTCAAATATGTTATTAGGGCATTCAGGTAGTGTGATACAGGAAGGTTTATCTATTAAAATAGGGTAAAACATACTACCTATTATTTGTTCGATACGTTGATCATGTTGCGGGGCAGCCATAATTGTTCTTCTTGGAGGTGTTCTAACTAACCTATGAGATGAATCCCTAGACCAACCAGACATACAACATTTAAATGTAAAAGAAGATTTACTTGTGTACCATCATTAGATAAGTTTTAGCTGTCATCTCATGTTGTCATTTACAGGTACATCTATTTACAATAATACCACAATTGTAGTGAATGATATAACATTTCAGATTTCTTAAAAATATGTAACGAAACAACCATAATCATATAGATTTTGAGCACGATACAACAAAGATGTTCCAAAGGAAATAAAAATTGCACATGTGTTCAATAAAGGAAAATTTTGAAATAACCCATGACTAGGTTCATGGGTAAACTAGTTTACCCTCGAACTAACACATGGGTAAATAGGAAATATTACACACAGTGTTGCAGAGTATTTGCATAGGGAATTAACTCATGAAACCACACTACAGAAGTAGGCAAAGATAATTGATGAATAAGTTCAATGATGGAGCCTCCTTTGAACAGGTGGATCTTGTAATAATAAAAATCATCCCAAGCATAATAGATAAGAGTGTCTCCATTGATGAAATAGAAACCCTTGATTTTTCCTACAAAAGGAATGTCAGGAGTTTCTAGATTTTCCAATTGCAATTCAATGTACACTCAACTCCATTCCCAATTTTCAATGTCCTAACCCTCGAACTTACTCTGTGGGTAAACTAGATAACCCACGAGGCAACTCAAAGTAAAATGCAATAACGGTTCAAATTAAACTCTTTTTACAAACAATATATTCTTATAATTATATTCTTTTCTGTTTGATTTTTTGTATATTATATATATTTATATATTTATATATATATATTTATATATATATATTTATATATATATATATATATATATATTATATTAATTGACTTTCCTTCTAACGCTACGAACTCTACCTCTCTCCTCTCTAAAAATTTTAGAAAATGTTTTAATCTTTGACCATTAACTTTAAAAATTTCATGACTTTGCGGATCTTTCAAATCAACTACTCCATAAGGATAAACATATTTAACAACAAATGGACTAATCCATCTGGATTTCAATTTTCCTGGAAAAGAGTGTAGTCATGAATTATATAATAAAACTTCTTGCCCTTTTTCAAATATTCTATGTAGAATTGTTTTATCATGCCATATTTTCATCCTTTCTTTAGCTATTTTTGAACTTTCATAGGCCATGTTTCTTAATTCCACTAATTCTACTAATTGCACTTGTCTATTACTACTTGCTATTTTTATATTTAAGTTTAGTTGCTTAAGTGCCCATAATGCTTTATGTTCTAATTCCATAGGTAAATGACAAGCCTTGCCATATACTAATTTATATGGAGTTGTCCCTAATATTGTTTTATAAGTTGTTCTATATACCTAAAGAGAATCATCTAGCTTATTAGACCAGTCTCTCCTAGTGGTATTTACTACTTTTTCTAAGATTCCTTTAATTTGCTTGTTGGCACTTTCAACTTGTCCACCGGTTTGAAGATGGTAAGGGGTAGCTAACCTATGTAACACTCCATATCTTTTCAATAACTTTTCAAAGTTTTTGTTACAGAAATGAGTTCCCCTATCACTGATAATTGCTCTTGGAATACCAAATCGAGACATTATGTTGGATTTTAAAAATCTCATCACTATTATAGAGTCAATAGTTTTAGTAGGAATTGCCTCTATCCACTTGGTTACATATTCTACTACCAAGAAGAGGATATAAACAAAACCATTTGAATTTGGAAAAGGTCCCATGAAATCTATACCCTAGACATCAAAAACCTCTACTTCTTGGATAGGATTTAATGGCATCATATTTCATTTTGTAATTCTTCCTACTTTTTGGCATTGAACGCATTTTTTACAATATTCGTATGCATCTTTAAATAATGTTGGCCAATATAGGCCACTATGAAGCACTTTCAAAGCAGTCTTTTTAGCTCCAAAATGTCCTCCAATAGATTGATCATGACAAAATAACAACACTGATTGAGTTTCAGCTTCTAGGAGACATCTCCTTACAATCTAGTCATGGCAATGCTTAAACAGGTAAGGATCATCCCAAAAGAAATATTTAACCCTTGAAAAGAACATTTTCTTATCTAAATTGGACTAATCATGAGGTACTAAACTTGTAGCCAAATAATTAACTATATCAGCATACCATGGGTAGGGATTTAGCATAAACAATTGCTCATCTGGAAATGTATCATCTATTGGTGAATCAGGTAGGAATGAAGCATTTAATCTTGATATATGATCTGCCACAGTGTTTTCACAACCTTTCTTATCCTTAATTTCCAAGTCAAACTCTTGCAATAGCAAAATCCATTTTATAAGCCTTGGTTTAGCATCCTTTTTAACTAACAAATACTTAAGTGTTGAGTGATCAGTGTAAATGATAGTGTGATTGCCTATTAGATATGACTTAAACTTTTCTAAGGCAAAAACCACTGGTAGAAATTCTTTTTCAATTACACTGTAATTAATTTGTGTTTCGTTCAATGTCTTACTAGCATAATATATTACTCTTGGTAATTTGTCTAATTTTTAACCTAGAACTGCACCTAATGCATAGTCTGATGCATCACACATTAATTCAAAAGGTTGATACCAATCAGGTGCATAGACTATAGGTGAAGTGGTCAGGGCTTCCTTAAGAAAATTAAATGCTTTCGTGCATTCCTCATTAAATTCAAATTGTGCATCCTTATTTAATAATTGAGTTAAAGGTCAAGCAATTTTACTAAAGTTTTTAATATATCTTCTATAAAAACCAGCATGTCCTAAAAATGCTCTTATATCTTTAACTGTTCTAGGAATAGGTAAATTAGATATTAATTTCACTTTTGCTTTGTCAACTTTTATGCTTTTAGCAGAAATAACATGTCCTAAAACTATTCCTTGTCTAACAATAAAATGGCATTTTTCCTAGTTAAATACTAACTTTTTCTGTTCACATCTCTCTAGTACTTTCTGTAAATTAATTAAACATTTTTCAAATGGATTTAATCTTCTCTGTGGTTGCCTAACAAGTTTAATTTTAGATTCCAGATTAATCCTATGTTGGCAAATAGTTGAACTTATACCTTTTATGTTTGACATCTGCCATCCTATTGCTCCCTTATGCTTTCTCAACACTTTTAAAAGATTTTCTACTTGTATTGATGTTAAATCAGAAGCAATAATGACTAGTAGATTCTCATTGTTCTCCAAAAATACATATTTTAAATTTTCTGGAAGTGGTTTCAGCTCAAGCACCCAATATTCTGAAGTTAATGATTCTTTATCTTTTTCAAATTGTTCTTCGCTTGCATCCATATTCTCAGTTTGCTCAGAGATTTCCTCTTTCAACATTTCTTCATTCGATATTACACATTTTTCAACATGATCTAGTTCCTGTACTTTTAAGTCCTCATCTATTTTAAAAGTTTCGATTAGATTAACCTTAAAATGTTTAAATTGAAGCTCTTTAAAATTCTTCTTAACCCCACTAAAAATATTTAGTTCTAATTTTTGATCACCCCAAGCTAATTCCATCCAACCATTTCTACAACGTATGCAAGCATTGGTTGTAGCTAAAAATGGTCTTCCCAAAATTATTATTGCATCTTGAGTTATAATTGAAGCTTTTATTTCTATTACAGTAAAATCAACAGGGTAGACAAACTCCATAACCCTTACCAAAATATTTTCCACTTTTCCTAAAGGTATTCTTATGGATTTATCTACTAGCTAAATTACTATTTTTGTAGGTTTGATATTATCCAATTTTAACTTCTCGTAAACAGAACTAGGTATGACATTAATTCCTACCCCTAAGTCTATCAACACTGTATTAAAATAACAATCCCCTATATAACAGGAAATAACAGGAGTTCCTAGATCGTTTAATTTTTTAGGTATAGGATTAATTAACATGGAGCTTACCTCTTTAGCTAAAAATGCCTTTTTTAAGATTTTCTTCCTTCTATTCTTGGTACAAAGAGTTTTAAGATATTTGGCATAAGAAGGAACTTGTCTAATAATTTCCAATAATGGGATATTGACTTTAACTTGTTCAAATATTTTACTGACTTGTTCCATTTCTTGATCCTTAACATTTCTCATCCTATGTGGAAATGGAAAGTACTTTTCGTTTGTTAACTTCTCCTCATTTATAACATCTTTCTTTTCGATTTCATTACTATTTTCAGATTCTTTACTATTTTGAGATTCTTTATTATCCTTGTCTTCTTAACTAGATTTTTCTTTAATTTCCTCTTTCTTTGTAAAATTGTCATTAATTTGTTCTTTTCTATCATCCTCTTTTGGACCTTCATAAGTGACACCAGATCTTAATATTATACTTACATCTTTTGATTCTTCTTTTGATACATTGTTTGTTATAGGAGCATTACAATCTTCTTCTGAGCTAAGGGTGGCTAACACCTCAGATGACTGCTAAATTCCAAATATGTAAGTTTTAAGTACTCATCTAAATTCCATCATAAGAAAGTAATACAATATGATAAGTGGGTGTGGTTCGGCCAAGATCAAAAAGTCACATAGCTACTCAAGCAATCCCCAAGGCTTATCCTCAAGTCCATTGCCCCTTTATTTTGCTATTATTATTTTTTTCTTTCTTTTTCTTTCTTTTCCAACTTTTTTCATTTTTTCATCTATTTCTCTTCTTTCTTTCTTTCCTTTTTAACTTTATTCCTCACTTTTCTCACAACCTACCTCTACCCTTGGGAATGCCTCCTATTCCAATTAGCGCAAAAACTAAGAGGTTATTGAGCCTCCATCCCCAGCCACCTTCATAAGAACAGGCATTCTAACCTTATTTCCATTAAACTACCTTTCTCATGGAGCAACCCATTGGATAAGCACAAGATTATTACTCAAATTTCTCTTCATAGAGGAGTGAGTCTCAAATGTTTCTCCTAAATCAAGGCCTCATATGAATGCAATAATACAAATGTAGTTCTTAAAGTATTGATGGTTTCCAAATTTTCTTCATCTCCTTTCCAAAAGGTTCAGGTTCTCTCTCATTAGCTTCACCATAAGGCTCAATTAGGGCCTAAAGGGCATATGTACGACTCACAAGACACAAATACAGAAACTTTTAGAAAATAGAGTGGAACATTCAGAAAAATAGAAAAATTTTAAGATTTTCCGCCCCCATACCTAAGTCTGACATTGTCCTCAATGTATAATATTCGGTGAATATAAACTCCAAATAATAGACTAGGTATAAGTGAAGAAAATCTTACACAAAAATAGAAAATTACTATAAAGAATGTGACTTTCATCTAGCTTGTATTTTGCTTGATTATAATTTGTAACTTGATGTACTCAAGGGCATTGTTGGAATTTGGGCTTAGACTATAAAAGCCCAAATTCGCCCAAATTGAGATAGAAGAAGAAGCTTTCATCCTTGCTTCTTCTCCCCTTGTAACCCTACCACCCAATAGTGAAAACCACCAAGAGAGCCATCCGTGGAGTACCCAAGGAGAAGGGGAATCATGTAAATCATTTGTGTTTGGATGTATTGATCAAGATCGCACCTTCTCCCACTCGAAATTGCGGATTCAAGAACAAAGCCCGCCGGCGATGTCGAGCTCCCCAAATCCGAGTTTTTCTTCCCGATTTCTTCCGAAATCATAGGGCTTTTACTCGTGGAAGCACAACAAGTGGTATCAGAGCATGATTAGAAGTCGAAAATCAGATTTGAATCCGTGATTTAGGCTGGAAATCAGAAAACCCTAATCGCCGCCGCCGCCGCCGGAACTAGTTGGATGTCAACCTTCGTATCTTCCATTTCACTTGGTGAAATGGGTTTGTAAGCCTCCTAAACCTTCTCCACATTGCTTCGAAGCTTTTGAAATTTTTGGGGAATTTTTCATGAAGGCAAATTCGTGGTTTTGATTTTTGGCATCCTTGCTGAAATTTTTCTTGGTTCCTTTTGCCGACCGAATTTTTTGGGTGCAAAGTGTTTGAAATTTTTGAATACGTGTTGAGAATCAGATCTTGTGCCAAATTTTTGAATTAGATGTGTTTGATATTTGCCTAATCCGAGTTCAACAAGTCCTAAATTAATTTTTTGGGGGTTTGTTGAAAGTTGAAGCAAATCGAACACATTTTTGCATTTTTTTGGAAATTTTTGTAATTAGAAATTTGTGAATGTGTGTTTGAAAATTTATGTGATTACTACTATTGAAAATCACATTTTTGAGATGGCAACTCCTGGTATGAAAATAGACAAGTTTGATGGCAGAAATAGTTTCAATCTGTGGCAAATAAAAATGTGAGTACTTTTGAAACAACACGATATTTGAGCACCTTTAAATAAGGCTATCACATTGGATAAAGACTCTACTGAATTTGGAATACAGGAGGAGAAGGCTCACTCCACCATTTTACTATGCTTGTCAGATGAGGTAATCATAGAAGTTACAGATGAAACAACGTCCTCTGGCCTTTGGCAGAAATTAGAATCATTATACATGACTAAGTCTTTAACAAACAAGTTGTTAAAGCAAAGATTGTTCTCACTAAAAATGAAGGAAGGTACACCACTTAAGCAACATTTAGATCAGTTGAATTCCATTCTGATGGAATTCAAGAACACAGGTGTTACCATTGAAGATGAAGATATAGCTCTCATCTTACTTTGCTCACTTCCTCTCAGTTATGAAAACTTTGTTCAGTCTTGTGTAGTTGGAAGAGATTCCATTACATTGGAAGAAGTGAGATCCAACCTTTATTCGAGGGAGCTGAGACACATGGTGCAGCATGGCAGTAATGAGGTAGGTGGTTCTGGCCTCACAACTCATTAGCAAGAGAACAGAAGTAGAAGCTAATGGAAAGGGGGTAATAAGAGCAGAAACAGGAGCAAATCCAAAAGTAAGTACTCAAAGGATACTTGGAATTACTGTAAGGAGAAAGGACACTGGAAAACAAATTGTCCCAAGTTGAAGAACAAAGGAAAGGCTGCAGTAGCAGAAACAGATTCTACATCTGATGGTGATTTTTCTCTTACAGTTTGTTGTAGTGCCTAATCAAGTGATTAGTGGATCATGAACTCAGGAGCATCCCACCATATGACTCCGTGCAGGGAGTACTTTGATACATATGAGCAGGTGGAGGATGGCCAAGTGACCTTGGCCAATGACAATGTATGCTCCAGAGCAGGTGTTGGCACTATCAAGTTCAGGATGCAAGATGACACGATTAGAGTTTTGGAAGATGTTTGGCACGTTCCAAAACTAAGTAAGAACTTGATTTCTCTTATGGCCCTTGATTCTAAGGGTTACAAATATTCAAGTGGAGGGGGAAAGATTAGTGTTGTGAAAGGCTCATTGGTTGTTATGAGGGGTGTCAAGTCTGGCCCCTTATACATTTTGTAGGGCACACCTATTTCTGGTTTAACTGCAGCAGCTACATCAGGTCAGGAGCATCAATCTGTTATATGGCACTCAAGAATGGGTCATTTGGGAGAGAAAGGGATGCAGAGACTGAGTAGTCTGGGCAAGTTTGAAGGACACAAGGTAGTTTGCATTGATATGTGCAAACATTGTGTATATGGCAAGCAGAAAAGGGTGTCTTTTGGCAAAGGTCAGTATAATTCAAAGGGAGTATTAGATTATATACATGCTGATTATTGGGGGCCTGCACGACAGTCC